>MU858313.1:0-38279 GCA_033297075.1 Rhypophila decipiens | reverse complement strand
CCACTTGGCCATATAAATGGCCTGCGCTCCCCCTTGCTCGGTACATCTTAGCTTAGCTCTGTAGAGACCAATCTACGATTTCCCCTCTCACAGGTAATGTATTCTTAAGTAAATAATCAGACCAAACACTGCTCTCCCGCTGTTTATCCTGACCCTCAAGTCCAACTCAGGAGCTGGGACCAAAAAGAAGACAGCCGAGAATAAACATCACAAATGAAAAAGCTCATCCAAAGAACAAAGACTCAAATAGCGACCCCAAGTCCAGTATCATGGTCTGGCAACACAGGCGACGATGGCCGTCCATCACTTGCATCTACACTGGTCGATATCAAAACACCAGACCTTCCAGATACTGCCTTCAGTCTCGGCAGAGTTAGACCATCTTCGACAGTTCGACTTTGACATGTCCACCTCCACTTCGGCCCTGAATCCGAGTCGAGCTCTCAACATTACCCGTGCCTGTATCCGTACTCGTCCGAGAATATCTAGTGTTTGCTGCTAGCGCTGCAGTATCTCCAGGACTTGGAACAACACCCGTCAACAGACCTCGCCTTGTCTTGGGCGGGACCGGCAGGCTGATGGTCGGCGGCATCTGAAAATGCGACGTGATAGTCGGGGCCCACAACCCTGCCGCCGCCGCTGCCGTGGCACTTGTTGGAGTCGATGCATTCAAGTGCTGATCAAAGAAGCCAGTGATGACAGTTTCTGGTCCAGCTCCAGTGTCCGGTATGGCGCTGGTGGGCAGTGCAGAGTTCGGTGGTGTCTTGGGCGTCCTCGGAGTTCTCGGCATCCTGGAAGATGCGACTCTCGAGTCAGACAGGCCGAGTCCTCCCGATCCTTTCACTGGGGACTTGGGCCCAGCTGATGGAAAAATACCGATAGGCCCCGAAGACAGTCGATTAAGCTTCCGAAACACCCGCTCGAGACGAAATCGAGCACCGAACACTGGACTCAACAAGGCCGCGGCAGCATTTGGCGTTTCTGATGCAGTACCAGCGGTATGTTTGTGTAATATCTGGACCGGGTCCGCCGTGCCGACGAGAGAGGTCCATCGTCTCCAAAGACGGAACCGATTGGCCGAGAGGCACACAAAGAGCTCATGTTGGGGCAAGAAGTAGCGAAAGAAACGCGGGCTGAGCAAGTGAAAGAGGAGGTTATCCACAGCATACTGGAGGAACGGATAGCTGGACATTATCAAGTTCCGCTGAGAGACAAACGTCTTTTCACGAAAGTACATCTCTTGAGGGCTCAGTGCGGGCGAGTTCACCAGCGTGGACAGATTGGAAATGCTTGTCGTTGCTGGGCTGGTGACCTGGCTGATACTAGGGGAGGGATGGTGGTGCTGGGGTGATATCGGCCTTTTGTCGTGGAAGCGCGTGTGTCCCAGATTTTCAAAGTCCCGCATGTTGAGGTAGGTCAGACATGCTCGGACCAAAGAGTAGTGTGAAAGATCGATAGAGACCTCCGGCGATAGACCTTGGGGGGCGAGGCCGGCCAGACCTGCATCTGCGAGACAGGCAAAACCCTTGCCAGAATGAAAGAAGGAACGGACCGAGCTGTGGATGGGCTGGACTTTCTGAAGACCCCACGACTCATTGGCGACTCCCTGCCTGCTGTCTGTTTTGAGCTCCAGGAGTCCAATTGACCGAGCTCGGAGCCAGCGGTGAAACTGGTAAGGTGTGTCGGATGTGATCTCAGAGTTGCGCAGTTGTCGAAGCTCTCGCATAGAGCTGGGCGGTCCGACACTCAGCGCCATGAGATGCCCAAGATGCTCGTAGGCTGCGAATGGCGCTGGCTCAGTGAGCCTGATGGCGACGAACAAGTCGTTCAACCGCATCGGTTCGGCAGCAAGGATTACCCACTGAAACAGCATCAGAGACTCGGCCTTCTCCCGCTCGTTCAGCGTAGCGAGCATCCACTCGTATAGGCCGTGTAGATGGCCCGGTACCTCGTCGAGCGTATACTCGATCATTTCCTCCGAAGCTCCCTCGGCGATGGCCGCGTTCAGAATATTGACCACGATCTCGGCCCAGAGGAAGACCCCCCCGGCTTTTTGACCGATCGTCATGACGGTTTGATTTCGCTCTTCCCATTCTGCTATTAGGTTGAGGTTGATATAGCGGAGAATGTCGTCCGAATTTCGGAGATGCATGACGATGCTCAGCGTGCCACTTTCCTCCAATTCTGCATGGTGCGCACTGGCAATGCAGATGGTGAAGTCGGAATTACGGGCTAGTTGAGAAAGTCGGCAGACCAGCTCCTGGACATATGCTGGCCCAGCATCGTCCGAGACATCCACAAAGATGAAGGTCCTCCTTGTTGGGGTCTCAATCTTCTGATCGATATAGTGATCAGCAAAAAAGGAGACGACGAGTTGGTCATCGAACATCTCCGTCTTGTCTCGAGGGCGGTGGTACAATTTCAACAAGCTCTGTCGAAGTGAAGGGTCCTGTGGAAATAACTGAGCCAGGAGACTTCGGTAGGCGTTGGCTGGGTTGATTTCATGCTGCTGTCTACGAGTGCCAGGGAAGAAGATGGTATCCGTATTGTGACCTTCGGCACTTGTCCAGATGAAGGAGGCGCCGGCTGCAGCCCACTGCCGTTCCAGCCGCCTCCGAAGTGATCTTAACAGTATAGTCTTTCCACAGCCTGATTCACCCCTGATCCAAAGAATCTTGTGTTTATTCTTTTCGCTTCGGTGATGCCAGGACTGAAAGTCAGTGGAATCGTACAGCCAGAGGCACGTCCCGGGGTACGACGTCGCCGGATGTGTCTCCGAGAACGTGTGATGTGGACGGACAAGAGCAGCGAGACATTCTACCAAACGTTAGTATCTAGATTGAAATGGTGTGAGGATAATGGCCAAGTAGACATACCTGTCTCCTTGGCGGTGAGTATATGTTTCTGATATGATCAAAATGCTCCTTGTTAGTTCTTGCACCCGACTTCTAGACAGACGTTTTCTTACCCGATCTTCCTCGGAGCGTATCACGGCTCCTAAGAATAACCCCAGGGATCGATATCCCGAGTCGTTGGATGAAGAAAACCTGCAGACGTCGCCGTGGGTCGCGCTGATGGTCTCGGCGGCTTCGCGAGGATCGCCGAGGAAACTGGCTAGGCGTCTCGCTGTCTGGCCGGACTGGGTCGTCAACTCGATGCCTTTGCAGAACAAGGGAAGGATAATAAACCTACAGCCTCTACCCTGACCTCCAGAAGTCGATAGCTGAGCACAACTGACTCTTGAAAAGTCTTGACCTTGAAGTTGTAGTCGTTCCATATTCTCAGGAAGGCTTGGCGCCCAATTTCGGACTGAATATTCTTCGCACCGCTCAACTCTTGCAGTACTTGGTCGTTCGGGTCGACTTGGAGTGTCACGCTTGCCATGCTCTTGATAGCATCCCCTAACGATGATCGCTCGCTCATCCGGTGGGGACACGCCATAAACACCACGCCGGCTGTTGACTGTAGGATTTCTTTCAGCGGACCGTCGCGTTCTGCCTCTGCTATCCGCAAAGCCTAGAGCTGTTGTCAGTTGTTGTGCGTGGAAGAAGCTGACGAGTGCGCACCTCTTTGACCAACAAGCCACCTGTAGAGTGTGTTATGAAGATGATGGGGCGAGCCAAGGCGCCGTTCGTTGTCCTGGCAGTGGCTACTTCAATGACCAGATCCTTTGCGTGGGCAAAGCTGTCGTTTTGTAAGCGCAGTGGCTTCTTGTCTACCACAAGCGTGTGGTAACCCCATGTAAAGATCCTTGCTTTTGGACACGATGTTGGGAGCATCTCCAACGGCCAGTACACTTCTGGGACTTGGGCTACTTCATCCTGGGCTTCAGTCTCGGCCGGGATAAGTTCAGCAAGTTTAAGTCTCGATGTCGACTTGAGCGAGTTCTTTCGTCCCAATGACCTTGCTTTCCGCGCGAGCTGATCCTCTTTGACCAGAAGTGGCTCCGAGTTTGAACGACGGAGCGGTGTTACTGGAGGTTGCTTTTTCAGTCGCCTTCTCGAGCTTGTAGGTTGCGCTGTCGACGTCGATGGTGTCGCTAGCCGTGTCGGAGACTGGGTTCCAGATTTCCATGATCGGACCGGATGCCCTCCGAGTCCGTGGACTAGGATAATACTGTGATGGGGTCATTGTTAAGCAGTGTGTTCCCAGAAACTTGAACGATGCTCGGCTGGGAATCTGACTTACTCAACCACTGAATCTACTGGTTCATCAGGCTCGTACAGCAACGAAAGGCCAACGGAACTGATCGCGTCCTCGTTCACCTTCATCTTGAGGCGAGCGAGGCAGCATGATTAACAAAGTTCGGAGACATTGCAATAGAGTCCAAGGTCGAACAACAACTGTTCCAAGGGTTGGACACGCGTAGTTTTAGGTGCACGCGACGAAGAAGCATGCTGGACCCATGTCATGCCATGCTTTGCTAAGGCTGCAATATGTGAGAGCACTAACTCCCATGAGCCGTCTCTAATTCTCATTGATTCCTGATTTCTGGGCACTGTGCTTGGTCAAGCATTAACCTGGCTCTTGCCACAGGCTCTCCAAACGGCAGCCAGCAGGGCATGTGAGCCTCGCTGAAACTGACAATGCCTCGTAAAAGCTCATGTACTCGACTGTTTTGCTGCGTGCTGGTCTCGAGACGGGCCGGCGAGCTTCAGCCGTGCCGTCTCTGAGCCCAAAGCCAGATGATATAACCGAAGCGGCTGTTTCGCCGTTCCGAGAGGAGGAATCACCTCCGCCACTCCCGCTTGGGATGGCACTTTTCGGAACATATAACTCGTCTGGAGCACTATCAGTCGACGGGCTTGGTGCTCACCTAGGTCATGGCCAGTCGATTTCAGAACTTCAGGTTGGCAGGCAAGGAGACCACCAAGGTGAGGGACATATGGACGAGTTGCATAAGAACAAAAGGCCGGGAAAAACGTAAATTGTATTTTCGAGGCGCCTTCAACAGGGCAGAGTCCATTGTGTGCCATGAAGACCAGGACAGGGACTTTGCCCGCCGGAGTGCTCATTCACTTGATTTGATTGATTGTTTGCTTTGCTTGTGTTTTTGGCCGAAACGGAAGTCCAGGTCGAGCACATATAAAAGACGTAAATAAAGACACTGGTTCGGTCCATCTTATCATGATCCTATCGGTCGATTGCGAGTATTGCGGCATAAGATGCTGCATTATGGAGGAGGCGTGCTCTGTGGTGGTTGCACGGGACGAAGATGAGATGGTGTGTGAGGATGGATGCTGGATGACCAACCAGTTGGAGAGCCAGCAAGATCCTGTTCCTAGTCAGGGTTAGGGTTGCCGCTGGTGATGGGAAAACGCTTATATAAGCGACTGGAAAGCTCTTCGTGGCAATGGTGGGGAATCTGTGAATGAGGGCGTCACACCCAAGCATGAACATCCAAACTCTCGGAAGCAATCGAAGAACCTCTCGACTCGCGCATAGTAGCGTACGTTTCTTCATCGCCAATGTGACCTGCAACCACCGCAGCAATGCTTCCCTTGATTTCGTATATTCTGAGGGTCGTTCTCATCTACGAGGTATGCGAGCTTGACAATTTTCCTAACTTCAAATCGCTAACAAGTTGCTTCCCCTCCAGCAAACACTCGTCGAAAAAGTTAGTCCCACGATATGATCCCGATTCCCATCCACAGCTATGCTTACTTTCCCAACATCGTAGCTCCTGCGAAGCCCGACCTTCCACCATGGCGTGCGCAAGATCCACCGAACGGTCGAAGAGCTCCGTCACGGCCGAAATCCCGATGAGCCATTACGGCAAGGAGAAGCAACAGAGGACCCGGACAAGCCGAAAGGAGGTTTTATCCGGTATTTTGTCGAAGAGCTGAAGAACCAAGCACGCGGGACACCAACAGATCCTCCTCCGCCCCCACCTCGCGGTCCACCAGCAAACAAGTGAGCATGGAAAGAGATTGCACGATTTGAAAGAGCAAGAGGTGGGAATAATACACATATGGATCATTCGACATAGCATCGAAGCGAATACGACGGCCGATTGTCGCGCGTTTGCTGACGAGATCGGTACACGCAAACTCCGGGCCGCGGATTGTCGCAGAGAAGGCCCGACGTTTTGTATATATGATCACCACTCGACATTTTGTTTAGGCCGTCATCGGCGAGCCTACGTTCCGGGCTTATCAGACGCCTGTGGTCTAGGTCTTTGGAACCTGGATGAGCGCATTGTTTGTACCATCACTTGTATGGATGTACCACTACTACAACCATAGCGATGCTATGGTCTTGATAAAACCAAGATTAAATATCAAGAATCAACGACCACGTTGGGACACGCCGTCGGAGTTTTAACTTGGCAATGTGCTCCACACTGCTTGTCTTGTTGTTGGCAGAAAAAGGTCCGATACCAAGCTGACATTAGATGAGGGCGATCAAGGAGAGCAATCGTGACAACCATGATGCCCTGTCAAATATAAACAGACGTAGCATTAAGCTTTGCCATGCCGCGGCCCGCAACACAAGTGTGCTCGTTGGCATGGATCCCACAAGGTCAGGGGTTTGACATTATCGGCCGATATCACAACGGGCAGGTGTGTTTTGTCTTTCTTAGTATTAGTCGGTAGCATACCCCGGTGATTACTCCGCAATAAAGATCAGTCTGGCTTGTCATTAGTATCCACGTTTCCCAGTGCTCACATCGTCTTCTTGCACCACTTACTAGCATCATCATGGTCTACTGCTGAGCTGAGGTCCAAGACGCTCACTCATCAGTTATCACTGTAGATTTCCAGTCATCCGGAATTGTACATGTCGCTGCATTTTGGCTCCACGCTCATAGCTGCCTAAGATATGGATAATATGCTCGAAATGCGATTTGAAGCAAGACAATGGAATAATCACACATGGCAATAAAACGTTACAAACAAACCATTGGCACCACAGAGCCAAACAAAAAGCCCGTCGGCATCAAGTGAAACATTCCATGTACACAGCCCCAATGGCCGGCCATAGCTACACTCCGGCCTACCGGTATTTGTGTGGAGGCCTACCTCTGGGTAGGTCAAAAGGTCATAATAAAGCACCCATAAAGTCGACCCCAAAGTAGAAGGTAAAAAGCTGGCAAAGGATATTGCCAGGGATCTTTGTCCCACCGGCAAACACACTCTAGAAGCAATAATTGGAGTAGGGATGATTCCAAGGACCAAGGACGGGACCGCTGTCATGTCAAAGCACAATTCGGCAGCCTAAACAAACAAGTGTTAGGGTCACTGTAATCTTTGCCCAGATTATTCACCATTTGCTGTTCCTGCCTTATGGGCCTTTGGAGTCTTGTAATTGGTGACCTGTATATCCCGGAATGGCAGCGCTGAACATGGCCACCGAGGGCTGAAAGCGCCCCCAGGTTCCCCAGAACAGGGGATAGACCAATGAACTGATGTTGAAGACTCGTAGTATTGTACAAGATTTCAGTACACGGAATAGTCTCACAGTGGCCACCCTACCTTGAATGGTGAGATCAGGAAGATGACATCTCATTCAACTTATCCTTGAGAAAATCTTGATTTAGAAAAGACCCTCACCCTGCTGACTGATTGTTTGCCTCTTTCTTATTCATCTCGGCCTCAATGGGTTCGGCCCGGTCAGGCCAGTATTAAACATGAAGATCGGTCATGGTGTTTGTCAAAATACCCTACCCCGAACTGACGAACATGGTGACAGGACAGGGGTCTTTTGGAATCTCCGATTCAGGCACCGCCGCCGCCTCACTGGCCCCCCGTCGGCTGCAATGCCACCATCCCCTATCCGTAATGCAGGCAGTTGAATCATTCGATATGAATGAGGGATTGATGCCGAGGAGATTAAATCTATCATTTATATAAAATATAGTAGCCTCCCCCTCCTCTTCCAAGTATCACAACATTTGACACTGCCTGTATTCTCGACAGTAGCACATATACTTGACCCAAGTTTTATTCTGTCGAGCCTCACAGATCTGTTCATCTCTTATTCAATATGCATACTACGAACCACTTTATCTTCATGGCCTCTCTCCTGGGAGGTCTAGGGGCGGTGGTATCCGCCCGTGATGTCCCGAGCAACCTCAAGACCTTTTACAACCAGGTAGCTTCCCAAGGAGCTTGCAAGAACAAGCTTGCAACTGGGTTCTTTAGTACTGATGATGGGCCGGGTGGTTAGTCTCTTCACCCCCTTTTTCCCAAGCCTCAGTTCCCTTTCAAACTTATGGCGAATTACTAACATTGGATATAATTCTTGTGCAAAAAAGACGTATCCTACTGCTCCAACACCCCTACCTCCCCATCAGTAATCTACCTCAAAGCCTCCGGCAAAGAATTCACAAACATGGACATCGACTGCGACGGGGTCCAAAACGGCCCGCCGGTAAACGACAAGCGCTGTTTCAGCAGCGAAGACACACAAGCCATCACGTCCTTCCAAGACATTGTGGCCGGCTACAACAAGGGCATCGACGACTTGAATGCCAAGATCCACTCCTACGTCGTGTTTGGCAACTCGGGGAGTAAACCCGGCTGGAAGACGTTTGATCCTGCGGCTCACGGGGTCAAGCCTTTGAGTGTGATGGCTGTTGTTTGTGGGAATAAACTGGTAGGTTTTTAATTACTTGCTTACCCCGTCCTTTCCTTCCTCTGTGGTCAGGGGCTGATGAGAATACATGTACTAGTTCTACGGAATATGGGGCGACACAAACGGCGACGACGGGGACCACCCGCTCGTAGGAGAAACTTCCTTGGCACTGGCAACAGCCTGCTATGGGCAGAGCATGAACGGGAACAATGGGCATGACGAAAACGACGTGCTGTATATTGCTTTCCCGGGCGCAGATGCGGTGCCCGGTGCGAATGGAGCCAAATGGAACGCGGGCAGCTTTGACGAGTTTGAGAAGAGCATCGGTGCTTTGGGGGATAGACTTGTTGCGGCGAGGATTGGTGCGAATGGGTTGGTCTCGGAGCCGGCGGCCGGGAATGAGACTACTAGTAGTCCTGGAGCACCGGCGACGACTGGTGAGCCGGTTGCTAGTGAGGCTGGGCCGGCGAGGGTGAGGAGGGCGAGTTGGGGGTATCATGGTCATGGACGGAAGGTGGTTAAGGAACGGAGGGGGGCTGAGTAGGTGGTGATATGTTGTGGGTTTCTTTTTGATTCTTGGGTCTGCCATCGTGCTCGGCGGGTGTTTTGGATAAGAAGTGGTCTGGTGTCTCTTTGCCTCTCAATATGAGCAGATAAACAGTTCTTGGATCGTATAGGAGTTGTCCAGATCCTGCAGGCACTTGGTGGAATTCCTCTCCATGACTACTTGAGCCGCGACGGATCAAAAAGGGGACGGTCTACTAGAAGAGGTATATCTATAAGACTTTGAAAGTATATAGGAAGTCGCTGCTCAGAAGGGAATACTCGAACCAGTATGATTTTATATGGTCGTTATCACAATCGTATCGTGGACCTGTGATTTATACGAAAACGAACAGGCAGTTCAGGCTATTATAACTTGATTGTTACTCGAGTATTAGTCCTCATCAAGGGACAAGATTCCCGTACAAACTCGACATGTAAGCTAGTTGCAGATGGTTGAGGCCAAGACAATAGTTCCTCACTTGGTTGTGACAAGTCTCGCTGACAAGATGCTGTCAACGGAAAGGTTGTGTCATCGTTTCGGGCCTTGCGGGCATATCCAGGTGGTGGTTCGGGTTGTTGTCCAGACTTTTGATTTTACTGGTACGCTAATGTTATGTCTCCCTGCACGGGCTGAAAACCTGGAAGCTCTCCAACTATTGATAAATGGCGGGAAAAATCTCTCCACCTCCCACGTCCCAACTCGGAAATAGTCTTGTAGGTCAACGGGGAGGGTACCACTGCATAACAAGGGCAGCCCTCCCGGGGATCTCTAAAATCAAAATCGATCGCCCGACCAACACGAGTCGACTTCACAATGCACACCTTTCTAAATCCCACGATGGCTTAGTTTACCATGTCAGGACACAATTAGAAAGACCGATGCTACTCTAGCACTCTAGCTCAGGCTGCTGTTCAAGAATCGCTGACCTCAGTGGCTTACTCTATCCTGCCTAGGAATATAAGCCATTTGGACTAGACTAAAGAAATCACACAAAATTAGTTGCGTGAAGGAAATACACTAAAGCAGTGATGACCATTCTACATCACCAATTCAGGATTTCAACCTCTTGGCAGTGGGTGTTTTGGAAGCTGTACGAGTAAGTTTTGGGACTAGCATCGCGAATGCTAGCCGCCATCTTTCCTCCTGGCCAGGCACGATAAATAGCTGGATCTTGTCTTCCTCGAGGGTTGGCAGCTGAGCTGAGTTCCTCACTCACGGGATTCATCTCTTTCCCCCGGCTTCCTCCAAGTCGACCAGAATCCTCTCCGAGTCTCCTAGCTGGCAGCTCCGTAACGTTCTGAAGGTTTATGCCATCACCTCAACTAGGTGCTAAGGTGTTGCAGCAAACATGAGATTCCTTCTTCTATTCACCTGCTGGCTCTCGGCGCTTCCTCTCCTCCCCGCCGCCAGAATCCCGCCCCGTCAGACGCAGCAAAACAACCATATTCAGGAAATCATCAATGCTCTCAAAAGTCTGGTCCAGGCTCCCCTTGGTATCTTGGCTCCCTTGATTGGAGTGCCAGCTAGCTACGACTATGTTGTTGTTGGTGCTGGGACTGCTGGCACGGCACTCGCGGTGCGGTTGGCGCAGAGTGGTGCTCGTGTCGCCTTGGTCGAAGCAGGTAAGAATTTTGGCCCAATCCGCTGAGCTGAGAACACACATACTGACCAGATTCTATCCAGGCGGATACTATGACTTCACGAACCCCATCTTGAGCAGCACGCCAGGTCTTGATGTGATACTCGTTGGGAGCGACGGAACCCTTGTCAACCCACTCGTCGACTGGCTGTTTGAGGTGAAGAACCAGCCAGGCACCAATTTCCGAGATATCCATTACGCAAGAGGCAAATGCGTCGGTGGATCGTAAGGGCCCTCCTCCTATGATCCCACCCTCTCGCATGAAATCACAGTCTAACTCGGTCGCTTAGATCTGCTCTGAACTTCATGATCTACCAGCGCCCAACAGTTCAGTCCATGCAGCAATGGGCAGACGAGGTAGACGACCAAAGCTATACATGGGCCAACGCTCTTCCTTATTTCCAGCGAAGCACCCAGTTCACGCCGCCCAACATGCAAAAGCGAGCCAGCAACTCGACGCCGTTGTACAACTCGGACGCTTTCCCGGCAACGGAAAACAACCCCTTGCATGCCTCATTTTCCAACTACGGGCAGTCTTGGTCGTCATGGCTCAAGTCTGGCTTTTCCTCTGTCGGAATCCCCGAGGCAGCCGACTTCAACTCGGGCAGTCTGATGGGCGCCCAGTACTGCACCTCCACCATCCGCCCGTCAGACCAGACCCGCGCCAGCTCCGCCACCACTTTCCTCCGATCCGCCATCCTCTCCGCCCTGACCAACCTAAAAGTATACACAACCACACGAGCAGAAAAGATACTCTTTTCCTCCCCGACCGAGCCCAAACGTGCGACCGGCGTTCGGGTCAAGACCGGGCTCCTCTCGTACACCTTAACCGCCACAAAGGAGGTAATCATATCCGCCGGCGCCTTCCAATCCCCCCAACTGCTCATGGTGTCCGGAATCGGTCCTTCCTCCCAGCTTACTCCGCTCGGCATCCCCGTAATTCAGGACCTCCCCGGCGTAGGCCAAAACCTCTGGGACCACCCCACCTTTGGCCCGAGCTATCCCGTCGACCTGACCACTGTCACCCGCCTGGCCCGGGATCCGCTATACCTAGCCGCCCAACTGGCCGAGTACACGGTGCATCAAAACGGCCCGCTGGCCAACCCAACCGCCGACTTTCTCGCCTGGGAAAAGGTCCCCGAACCTCTGCGATCAACCCAGTTCTCCGCCTCCACCCGCGCCAAGCTCGCCCAGTTTCCTGCCGACTGGCCAGAGGTGGAATACATCAGCGCTCCCGGGTTCGTCGGCGACCTGGGCAACATGCTCTTCGACCAGCCTTTTGACGGGCGCCAGTACGCAACCATTCTAAACGTGCTCATCACCCCGCTCTCGAGAGGCAATATCACAATCACATCCTCCAGCACGGCCGACCTCCCCGTTGTTAATCCGGCCTGGCTGACAGACCCCGCAGACCAGGAACTCGCCATTGCGGCGTTTAAACGCTCTCGGCAGGTCTTTGCGTCTTTGGCGTCTGGGCCGACGCCGATCGTTACCGGGCCGGAGAAGTATCCCGGTCCGCAAGTCCAGACTGACGCGCAGATTCTGGATGCGATCCGAAATAGTCTCATGACGCTGTGGCATCCGGCTTGTACGTGCAAGATGGGCAACGCCACGGACCCGATGGCCGTTCTGGACTCGAGGGCTAGGGTCAGGGGCGTGGCTGGGTTGAGGGTTGTGGATGCTAGCTCATTTCCGTTTTTGGTGCCTGGTCATCCGCAGAGCACCGTCTGTAAGTTGTGCCTCTTTGCTTTCGCTTGAGATTTTAAGAACCCGTTTGTTGTCTAGAAGGCGTACTAACGTGTGAGAATTACCTTGCAGATATGCTGGCTGAAAAAATTGCAGAGGATATTATCAATGGCTAGCTAGTATAGCGAACGGAATACGGGAGTAGTCTTGACCTCAGAAACAGTGAAAACGAGAAAGTTTTGGGAGGTAGATCATTCTTGAGTAAATCTTATGTGTTCAATAACATTGGCATCGAGTGGGCTCTTCTTCATGATAACCAAGTCGAAGCTGACTTGAAGTAGAATCAGCTGAACTTGCTGCGTTGATCCAAAGGCCGCAAAAGTGTCATCAAGACCCAGGGTCCGGCGTGTTAAGCTTGCGATGTCTTAATGACTAGGATTCCGGTATTGAACTGTCTCGCTTCCTGTTGTCGTGTCGTCTCTTAATGGTCAAACGATCAATGAGCTCCAGCTCCGCTCGCTCCCCAAGATCATTATCATATAACTCTCCCGGTATATGACCAGGGGAATAGGAGGGGTCGAAGGGGCTTCCAAATCTCGGTCCATGCAGGTGGCCTTCGGCAAGTTGTAACCCATCCCAATAAGATGCCTGCCTTCTTCTATGCCACCACCATAAAGGCAGGCTGATAGCGAAGGTTAAAACAGCAGCGATGCCCACCATTCCATAGCCTGTACCTTTGAGTATCTTCTTTCCGGATCTGGATGCCCTTTCCCTTTTTCGTGTCTTCCCCGGCTTAGTCACTTTGTCTATGGCCCGCATTGGCGGAGGAAGAGTTTCTGGGTGCGATGTAGCGACCGTCATGGAACCTGGGGTTGATGGTGCATCATCCTTCTCCTGTTCCTGCATGTCCAGTTTCTCCGGAACGTGTCCCTCCCGACTCTTGGGATTTCTCGACGATGAGCCAAGATGAGTCGTTTCTGAACTGGTGCCACCCATATATCCCCTGAGTTGAATCAGCTCACTCCTTAAGTGAGCGACATTGTCGGCTCTCCTCTCATAGACTCATCCTCCGATCCCTGACACTCGTTTTCGTACGAGATGCCCAAATTCGTACTAAATGGTTCGGTGACTGCCACTCCCTTCCCTTTGACGCTGCTTTCCAAGTACTCGTCAGAAATGGGATCTTCAAGTTCTTTAGGTGGCAATTGCTTGTCTACAAGACTTCTCCAGGTCACTGCGGCTCCGTTGCCGGTTTGTATCGTTGACACGCTCCCCAAAGTGCTGTTTGAGTTTATTTGTACCATTAAGCTGTCCTATTTTCTCTTTTCTCGCAGGTATCTTTCTGTGTACTCTTCCTTCTCGACCATGAGCTCAAGAATCTTGATTCGGTGAGCGAGTATGGTGGCATCGTCGGGATGTTCGGTCGAGATTTGGGAGGCATGGGTGATGACGCCAATCAGGAGCTGCAAGCTACCCTTGAGACGGTCCAGATTGGAGACCAGCAGCCTGATTCTGGATTCCCTGAAATATATCTTCCACTTTCCAAGAGTGTCGGCCCGAATTTCTTCGACGACATTCTCAATCGCCTGGAACATGGCCTCAAACTCGGCTACGATTTCGCGGGTAAGCTCGATGCTTCGTTCCGAGACCACGGACTGGACACGGGGGTCCTTGAGGAGCGTCGCTAGCTCGGAGATGATACTTGAGGTGAAGTAGATATCCTTATCAAGACCTCTTAGACGCTTCTCGTAGCCCTGGACCGATGACCCGTGAGAGTCGAAGCCCAGTTGACGCGACTTGGATGACAGACGCAACAAGACCGACGACTTCAGCCATTCTAAGTGTCCTTGCTCGTCTGTCTCACCACAATATCAAAGCCCAGTGAACAATACCTAGGCATCATGTTTGGACCATGCTGCAGGTTGTCGATTTGCACTGGGTCAGAAAGCGAACACAAAAGTGTGGAAGAATATAGAGTAGGAAGGAGTAGGAATGGCGTTCATGTTCCTTGTCAACCCCGCCAGAGCTGAATGTAGGGCGGTGAAGGAAGGTGGGCATGAACTGCCCGAACTGGTGGTGTGGTTCTCACTATTATTGGTTGGAGGAAGGTGGTAAGGCTCCCTTCAAGTGGCCCAGATGCTTTTCCAAAATACCTTGTACCTTGATCATGTCCCAACGGCCTCTCTCTACATTGCGGGATTGTTGAAAAAAAGTCAGAAACCTCCAAGCAATTCGGGAAGAAACGTACACAGGAAGGGGCACTCAGTCTCGCAAAACCAGAGGAGGGCTCCTGTCTTGTAGGTCAAGGTGAAACAAAGTGCACTTGCGAGTCTTATTCCTTCCTCGCAAATCCAGCGAGGGTCTGCGGCAGGCTGAGCTCAAACGAGGAGACCTGGACGACGAGGAAATGGGACCAATCACTTCCGCCATTATGTTTCTTCGGCTTTGCGGGCCAGTAGTCATTGGTGTTTGAATTGTGATGTCAATTCTTCGAGGCACCTCAGATGAAAAGGTGGCCAGAACATGAAGACGAAGGGAAGAAGCTAGCACTCTCATTCTTATTTTCAACTTGAACCTGCCATAGCACAAATGGTGGGCGTTGATACTCTGTGGCAAGGGGTACTAACGAGCCAAAGGCGGCGGTCTAGAACTCGCGTAAATAACGCTCCTGCCAAACTTGCCCGATCATGTCTCGAGCAGTCCCACACCGTGTTGCTGGTTCGGTCAAGGAAGTATCCGACAAATTGGGAAGGAGCGTACGGATGACACCGTGGTGGGGTCTTTAGTCTCACACATCTGGCAGGAGGTCCCCAGGCTTGAAGTTTTGTCACTTGTGAGAAGATCTGGGTGAGAGAAAGGGAAAAGAAATAGTAATTGGACAGCCCATTTGTTGTTCACAATTATTCTATAGAAGCGACAAGTCCCATTCCAGGGCCACCATTGGGCCTTCTAGCCTTTGAGACAGCAGTTCATCCAACACGCTCATGAACCTTTCTCCTCGATGGCAGGCAACCAAACCTTCCCTTTTTCAAAACGCACATCTCCGAGACTTCCTTCACTTCGGATAATGACACGCGCCGATAAAGCCCTTTCCCACCGCCGATAATGCAGGAAAAGCATGGTTCATCTGTGGTGAAATTGCATGTTCAGAATCAAAGCAAGCAGGCATGTGCGCCTTGGGAAGTTTGTCTGGAGAGATCGTGACGTCGCAGTCTCCTGCCTACTCGTTGGAAGGTGTAAACTGCACTCTGCACTGAGTAGGCCATCGAGGGTTCTTGCTCTGGACACGGTACGGAAAGAGGTGATGGGAATTTGGTTCTGACCAGCAGGAAGTTCCTCCGCAACCCAAAACCCTTTGGGCTCTGAGCGTACAACGACAAAGAGTATCTGCATGCGTCTTGCAAGCCGAGCTCCTCCATCCATCCGCAATTCTGCATCATCCACCGAGCTTTGTTAAAGTACATTTACCAACATCATTTTCCGCTTCAGCCGACAAGAATAAATACCGCAAACCATGTCAAATCCGCCGGAGGAACTCGTTCAGGCGCGGCCATACTATACCGGCGAACCCACTCCTCAAATTCCTCCTGACGACCGGTGGTGCGAATGCCGCACAGATTATATCAGGGGTTACCGCTCAACGCCTCATGATCCTGTCAGGAAGAGAAATATCAGCAAGAAGGATTGTGGCGTTCATGGGGGTTGCCTTGAAAATCTAGAGGGAGCTGATTTTGTTTTAGTATATTGCAGGAACTGTCTTGTAAGTCTGACGTTGAAACAGCCCTGGTCTTGTATGCCGCTAATAAGTGTTGCAGGTCGGTGGCTGTTCCCCTTACAGAGCATGGCCGGATCAACAATTGTTGTTTACATCTGAAGATCCGGATGCACCTTCACCGGATGTATCTCCAGGCGATGACGATATTGGAATACCTCCACCACTGGTTTTACCTCCAGGAAATGAACCTCCACCACTGGTTGTACCAACAGACGAGGAACATCTAGGCGAGGAAGCTCCAGACAAGGAACCTCTAGGCGAGGAAGCTCCAGACAATGAACCTCTAGATAAAGAACCTCTAGGTGAGCAACCTCCAGACAAGAAACCTCTAGGCGAGCAACCTCTAGACAAGGAACCTCTAGGCGAGGAAGCTCCAGACAAGGAACCTCTAGGCGAGCAACCTCCAGACAAGGAACCTCTAGGCGAGGAAGCTCCAGACAAGGAACCTCTACGCGAGCAACCTCCAGAAAAGGAACCTCTAGCCGAGGAAGCTCTAGACAAGGAACCCCTAGACGATGACGATAAATCAACGGATGAACCTCCAGACGATGACGATAAACCAACTGTTGAGTGTCTGTGTGAACCCATGAGCCCCCCGGACGGCAAGTCTGGTAACTGGTGGTTCAGTCTGATCCAAAACGGTCCACCTCTCCCCGACAGGCTTTTGCGCTGCGAAGGCAGTTTCCCATTACCTGAAGATTCTGACAGTCGCAAGACCGTGACGAGTGCTTTGTTCGCTGGGAAAGGGCTCGTGCTGCCCAAGTTTCAGGAACACAAGACCAAATTGGACGAGTGGCGTGAGTCGGCGACGAGCAAAGAAAGAGGCTTCATTGTTGTGCCTGGGAAGGGATTCGAGCGTTCTGAATTGTATCCTAGGGAGGAATTCATGCGTTCTGAATTGTGTCCCTATGATTTTAATCCCGAGGGCTAGGATACCGGGGTGAAGGAGGAGGATGTTGAGGAGGAGTTTGAGGAGGAGTTTGCGAGAATGTTATCGTGGCAGGAGTTTACGAGAATATTATCGTGGCTGCGCGATGTTGAGGAGGATGTTGAGGAGGAGGAGGATACAGAGGAGGATGATACAGAGGAGGAGGATACAGATGAGGAGGATACAGATGAGGAGGATACGGATGAGGAGGATGTTGAGGAGGAGTTTGCGAGAATGTTATCATGGCGGGAGTTTACGAGAATATTATCGTGGCTGCGGAATGTTGAGGAGGATACGGATGAGGATGAGATAGATCATGAGATGGAGCTTCTCGAGCGGCTGATGGAGAGTGAGAAGGAGTCTTTCAGGCAGCTGATGGAGAGGCAGTCGAGATCGAGGATGAATGGGATGTCGAGAGATGGGAGGTGGTCCGTATGAGAAGGGGACTACTCTGACGGCCAACCGAGCAAGTCGTACTTAATTGGAGCAGACTGGGGTGATGTGCGGATCTTTTCGTCCCCCGACACAGCGTGAGGAGCTTCTAGGAAAACGTGGCGCTTGCTTAGAAAGGGATTGGCTTTCAGCGTGGTCGGAATGAAAGGATAGCAGGCGGCATTTTGGAATTCATTAGGAAGTACTAAAGTAGTGATTGATGTTATCAGTAGCGGGCATCTCTTGCCAGAGAAGGTTAAGAGATTACAATGTTCACCTATTTCTTTCAGACTTTTCAACCAGGTGATGCCAGCTTGGTAACGAGACGTTCTTACACCGACTGACCTACTGTTTCTTGTAGCGGCTTAACAGACCGGCACCACTACTCTCATATACAGGTGGCACCAGTCCAGTTTGACTTTCCAGCCCAGTCAAGGAATCCATTCGAGCTAGTCAAGGCACCTCTTTATTCCAGCCGTCAGGGCATCTATTCTACCGAGTCAAGGTATGTATTCCAGCCTCGTCAAGGCATCTGCATCTAATCTGGCTACTTAAGGCATTTATTATTCCAGCCAGTCAAGGTATTAATTCAACACGAGTAGTACCTGTATACGAAAGGACGGGTACCTGTATACGAGAGTAGTGGTGCCTGAATATTAAGAGCCTTCTTGCAACTTATGAGGAGTCGGCTGGACATTGTCGGAGTTGGTGGCTGATCGATGAAGCTCATATAAACGTTGTGATGTCGTTCTTGGGGACATTAGAGCATTCGTCAACATGTAAGAATAGGGGTCGTGTGCCAAGCACGCGACCAAACTTGGGCGCAGCACCAGGATGAGGAAATAATTGATCTGTATCTCCGTATCTGTATTTTGGGCAGCTCCATTTCGCTGCACTGCAGCCCCTATTCCTTGCATTGGATATTATCTTGGGCGTGTTGCGTCGGGATTTGGCTCCCCTTTTCCCCTTGCCTTGTTGTGCTGATGTGCATGTTTTCAGGGGATTCTGAGCACAGGGGTCCAGCTGTGTGATTCTCGCTCCACTTAAAGAGCCGGACGCTTGTAATGCCATTGGCTGAACGTTTCGAGTTGCGTCAGCCCGGGTGTCGTAGCAACCATGGGCACCTCCAACGGCCTTGTTTTGTGCAGCTGTGCAGCTGTGTGCACTGATTGGTTTTGGTGCACGGGACACAACACGACCCGTGGCACGACTCGTCACATTTCTTGGGGAGCTTTTGGGCCTCGACCCCTGTCACCTTACAGAAACAGGACGTACCGCAGCGTACAGGTTACCACGGCGCGACCACAACCCTTTCTGGATTTCGAGACCCAGCAGCAGCTGCGAGAAGGGGATCCATATCCGTTTCCCGGAACTGAGGTTGAGCCTGTCACTCACTCGAAAAATAGGGCCGAGCGCAAGTCCATCAAGGTATCCGTATCTCGTCACCGTCACCCGTCGCCTTGCGATCCAAAGTGCCCTCCCTGCTGCTTGGGTCCAAACGCTCTCCCGCGCCCGAATACTACCTAGCGAACGTTTCTTTTTCTTTTTCTTTTTCTTTTCTTTTTCTTCCCTACCCGGGAAAAGGAGGGGAGAACGGAAAGAAAGGATAACATCACTTTGTCGGTTTTAGTCTCTTACCGCGAAACGAAAGTTTGGACGGCAACCACTGTCGCTGGGTCGATCATGACGGTGGAATAATCGCCGAACCGACAAGCGCGTTTCTCTTTCCCGTTGGAACCCCGCGACACTCAGCGACAACGACATACCGTTTCACCAAATGCAGCAGCAAAAATGGACATCAACAATAACAATAACGACCATGAGAGCAGTCAACTAAATCCCGGCTACTTGAGCAGTCGGCCGCCGACAGCAGTCCAAAGGGTTGATGCGAACGACTTGGACGACGAGTCCTCGGCCCTGTCGGTACAACTCAACAAATTAACTATTTCGTCTCCCGAGCCACAACCAGCTGCAGCTGTTGCGCCGAAAAGATCGATTCCCGCTCTTGCGGGCAGAGCCGAGAATATCCCGCCTCCTCCACAAGAGCATGCACGGCGGGAAAAACAGAGTTCAGAGCCTGCCGAGGCAAGCTTCAACGATGGCCCAAGCAGCATGGAACTTCTTCGACATTCCGACTCGCAAGCCGAGATTGCGGTCCGACAACACCTGCAAGATATCGAGTCGAGTTTCTCGGTGCCGCCGCCCTTGTCGCCCATCCCCGGTTCGTCGAATAATGGGATAGACGATACGTACTTGTTTGATTCGCCCAGCAAGAAACACGTGCCGAGACAGCTGGATCGACCGATTTTTGACGCGGATTATACGGTAGAAGAGTCGGAGCAGGGGTTGCCTTTGCCAGCTACTGTGGAGAGGGTCCGGGGCTCTGAGGCAGACGAGACGAATAAAGCCGACGAGACAACGTCAAGTCATACGGGGAATAGTACCTCTGTTTTGGAGGCCTTTTCGAGTTCCCCGACGGCTGCGGCTGCTGCAAGGAGTATCTTGAGGGCGGTCTCGCAGGCTACTATCCAGCGGGAGGAGGACACCGACTTGGGGCACGAGAGTACGGATCTAGGGGGCGGGTATCAACAATCACAACAGTCGCAAGCGCCGGAGCAGTACGAGGAGGACCTCACAAGAATTACGGCGACAAGCTCCAACTTTCCCGAAGACCAATCGCAAGAATCCACGCGTAACTTCGAACTGAACCGTCCCAGCATCCCACGACACAGAACCTCGGACCAGAACCTCTACAAACTATCCGTCGATACCAACGACAACGACGCAGGCAACACACCAGGCCATGCGCTCAAAGCCTCAAAGCAACGTCCAAATAAATACCTCCACACGCGACAAGGAAGCCAGCGATCGCACTCGAGTGTGTCGAGCTTTATGACAGATCCAGAGAGCGACGTCACGGTTGGGACTAACACGAATATGGGGATGGACTACGCGCTTCAATCAGGCGGTGCTGTTCCCTCTGCTGCGTCACTACGGCCCGGAATGGCCATGTCGAGCAGGAGTATGAGTAACGATACTAATCTGGATGGTTTGTCGAGGTCGATTAGTATGGGCAGTATGGCGAGCGGGATTGAACAAGTTTTGGTCGAGGAAGATGAACATGAGGCGATGGTGGAGTTGCAAGGTGAGGATGGGGATGTCACGGGGCCCTTGTCCATGTCCTTTGGGTCCCATGGGACTGGAGCTGGGCTGGGAAATTCGGGTTTAATGCGCGGTGGCGATTCTTTGGGTGGAGGACCCAACCATGGGAGTCTTGCTTTTGGGGGGGACGTGAACAACAACGAAGACATGTTCCAAACCCCCAAAGCAGCAACCCGTCTCGCCGCGCCAACCGATACCGTCATTGCGCGCCATGTTCGCGACGTGCAGGTGCCCGAGTCGCTGGCAAACGAGTACATGAAGGGACACGGCACCAGCATGAATAGCGGGCTGATGACCCCGTTGCAACAGACGCAGCAACGATTTGGTCTCGGTGCCAGCAGTAACCATGGCGCATCAACCGCCACCAACACCACGACCCGCAACGGGGCAAGAAGTTTGACCTTGAAAGAACAATCCAGCACCATCGAGCGGCTCTCCAAAGAAAACTTTGACCTCAAACTCAAAGTCATGTTCCTGAGTGATCGGCTTGACAAGCTCTCAGAAGAGGGTATTAAGGAGATGATCTCTGAGAATGTCGAGCTTAAAACTGGCCTTGCAGTCCTGCAAAGGGATAACAAAGTCTTGCGGAGACGCGTCAAAGAACTGGAGAAGCAACTTCGGGATGAGGACTTGCGGCCCGGCACGGCGGGGGGGTTGGGACTGAGTGATGATGACTCTACTGGCGATCGGGAGGCTTTTGACAAGGAGAGGGAGGAAGAGATTCTGTATTTGAGGGAACGGGTTGAGGAGTTTATGAGCGAGATTGAGAGGTTGAGGGAGGAGAATTTGAATAAAGAGGCGGAACGGAGGAGGATGGAATCTGTTGTCAGGACGCTTGGGGAGCGGACGGGGGAGAGGATGATGAATTCGGGCGAGTATGGGAATGCCAGTGTGGGGAGGGAAGAGGAGGCGGATGTTTGGAAGGATTTGCTCGAGCAAGAGACTGCGCGACGGGAGCAGGGCGATGAAGATAATCGGAGGCTGAGGGAGGAGGTCTTTCGGTTGAAGCAGGAGGTTGCTAATGCGAATTCTGGGAGCTCTGCTGGGCATGGGGCGATGCATCACACTACGAATATCTATAACATTAGAAAGGGGCAACGCGAGAGGGATCAGCATATGGGCATGTCGCCTACTCGACCTACGACCGGGACTTCGTATTCTGGCCATGGTGGGGATATGGACACCACCACGGGCACGAGCGTCAGTAGCACGCTGGTTGATGAGCTTCGACGGGAGAGCGAGCAGCTGCGACATGAGAACGCCGAGTTGAGACGAGAGGTCGGGGCGCAAACGTCGATGCTCACCTCGAGGAATCGGGAGAAAGAGCGGCTGTACCAGGAAATTGAGGATCTCAAGATGGCTCAGCGAAGAGGGGGTCCTGCCCCGTCTACGATCGACAGTCTCCTTGACCGCTCGGCTTCCCGGGCGGGAGCGCATGAAAGGTCGCATTCGAGGACGTCTGGCGGTACGAGAGGCCCCGGTACCCTGCTTGAAGAAGCTGATCGCGAGGAACTGGAGAACAAACTGGCCGAGCTGCGTGATAAGAACAATGACCTCAAGCTCCAGAACCAAGACCTGCAGCGGGAACTCGAGACGTGTATGGCCGATTTCGAGAACACGCTCGAGGCCAAGACACAGGCCGAGGAGCTGGTCGCTGCGTTGCAGGAGGATCTCGACACCACCCTGAACGACCTCATGGTTCTCCAGGCTGAGCGGGACGAAGCGCTTCAAGAGCATGCCAATTTGGAGACGGAGTTTGAGGCTCTCCGGAAAGAAGCACAAGACGAGCTCGACGCCATGGGTCAAGAGGCAGGCCAGCGCGAGGCAGAACTGGAGCGTCTTTCTTTCGAGCTGAACGAGCGGTCCGAGAATTTTGACGCCTTGCAGGAAGAGATGCGCAAAATGAGTGATGCGCTTGTGAGGCTTGAGGACGAGCAAGAAGGCAAGTTGCGCAGGATCCAGCAGCTTGAACAGGACTTGGGCGATGCCAACAAGGAGCTGGAAGATCTTGAGACTAAGCTGTTGGAAGCGAATGACAAGGCCAATCGTTTGTCTGTGCAGCAAGAGTCGAGCCAGGGCGAGATTGCGTTCCTCAGGGAAGAGCAAGAGGGCGACAAGATCCGGATTGGAGACCTGGAAGCCGCGCTCGCTAATGCCGAGCAGAGTATTCGCGAGGAGAAAGACCGGTCTCGAGAGCTCGAGCAGCGGCTTGCCACCGAACGACGACAGCGCGAGATCGTCGCCAATCGAGAAAAGGAAGACGTCCAGCAGTTTGTCAACGAGCTTAACAGGGAGGCGTCGGCTGCTAAAGACGAGGCGAGACGGCTGCGCAAGAACCTCACCAGCAGGGAAGTCGAGGCCACCGAGTGGAAAGAGCGGCTGATCGAGCTCGAGAATAACCTGCGCGAGGCGTTGGGCGACCTGAACGGGACTAGGTCTTCCCTTCTCAAGTCCATCGCCAAGCTGCAGCGGGATCTGGAGAATACGGTCAGGGACCTCGAGAACACCAAGGCGTCGCTCAACGAAAAGGATCGCATCATCAAGCAGCGCGATGCGAGGTTGGAATCGCACGCTCAAGAGTATGGAAAGTTGAAAGAGCTGTTTGAGAAGGAGAAGCAGGCGCACAGGAACACCAAGAACCAGTTTGAGACCTTCCAGAAGACGCATCAGCATGTCACAAGGACTGTGAGCACCCAGGAGGCCAGGATCTACGAGCTCGAGGCCGGCAAGACGCAGGACAAGAAGCGGATCTCGATGCTTGAGGCCAATTTCAAGGATCAGCTGACGGAAAGAAATAATTTGTTGCTGGTGCTTTGGACGAGATTGTCTTCGCTGTGTGGTACCGACTGGGCCCATGATAATAGTTTGATCAATGGCCGGGCGTTGCCTAGTCTTGAGTCGGTTGCGACCATGTTGCCGGGTTTTAGCAAAAATCTGCTGGCAGCGGTCAAGACTATCGAGACCATGATTGGGAGCTTCCAGGGCAAGATCAAGAGTGTTGAGCGGGACTTGTGGAGGGAGTACCAGACGCTCGAGAGTCATCTGGAGATGCGCACCAAGAAGCTGGACCGGATGGAGGCTATTGTCAGGAATAGCCTTGCCGCTGGGACCCTCACTAATAATGGGGAGGCGGCGTCTAGGCTGGCTAGATTGGAAGAAGCGTATCGCCAGTTGAGGGTCGAGAATCACACGCTCCGCTCGGCGGCTGAGGTCCGGGCGAGGACAGCAGCCTATGCGAATGCGGATGGTGGTGGAGATGGCTCGCCGGGTGGCAGTCCTAGTCCGTCTGTGCCTACTGGGCCAAAGGGAAAGAGTCGATTGCCTAGGTCTGGGACGAGGGGAGGGACCACGACGACGACGACGTCTTCTTCGCGCACGGCTGTTAGTCGCACGTCTAGTAGCACACGGGGCGTCAATCTTGCGGCCGAGGAGATGGAGATGGCGGATGGGGACGATGACACGCTACAGGGGTCTTCTGAGCATCAACAACAAAATACTGGCACGAATACGAATAATGGGAATGGCGGCTCGATGGACAGTAAATGGATGCTTCGCCTGCGAGACCTCGAGTACAAGTTGAAGGCAGAAAGGGAGGCGAGGATCATGGACCGCGGAGAGGCCATGAAGAGGATAAACGCCAGCGAGAGCGAGAATCTGATGCTGAAGGAGAACCTGGAGCGCGAGAAGAGGCGGCAGGGGAGATAGTCTTCTTCTCTGTCGTCCCCTTACCAGGTCTCTGAGGTCGAGACATCATTATCGTCTAGCTGTGATTATTGCGCTGGCTTGATGCTTTCTCCTGGACTACCTGCCCATGTTGAGCCGTGGGTCAGCACTGGTGGGAGGGAACCTAGCCTGCTGAGACGGGTCTTGTCGAGGCAGGTGTTGCGGCGGTGGTTCGGGTCGTCATCTTTGGCAACAGGGACGGAAGCTACCACCACCACCACCACCGCGGCATCCGTTGTTACCACCATTCGTCCTACGACTACAAATACCCCCGCACCGCTTCCTGCTGTTTCAACCCACCACATCATCAATACTCCTATCAACACCACTGTAACTCATACTCATACTGTCGCCGCTGCCTTTCCTAGCGCTGGTATCGTTCTTACTTCACACGTTCAGCCAACCACCACCACACTCGACCCTACCATCCTAAACCCCCAATTTGCCAGCATCGTCCAAAGGATCAGTTCCCCCACCCCAGAACAAGAAAGACAAACACGCGCCATCAAAAAGCGTCCAAGCCTCAGCCAACTGACCACCAGATTCCTGTCCAAATTTGACGGTGCTGGTGACCACGACGATGGACCTGCCGATCCATCCCCAGATCATCAACTGGATCAGAGTCCTTGCCAAGAATCTGAGGACCAAAGCCAGGAAACAGAAGCAAAGGTTTATGCGGAGGCTGAAGCTGACGCAAAAGGTCAAACTCAAGGTGTTGCGCATGGTATTGGCGCAGGCTCGGCTGGAGCTAATGGCACAGCTGCGGAAATATGCGGGAGTCTTGCTGGTTGTTTTGTCTCTGGTCTTGTTTTTGGGCTTGGTGAGGAGGGTTTTTGTGGTGATGGTGATTGAGTGGATTGTGGGGGGCTAGATGATGTGCTTGAGGAGGAAAAGGAAGATTGCTGATCCGTGGCTCGCAAAGTATCATTCTTGCTCCCACGGTGGTGGTAATACGGTACGATGAATACCTTTTGCTGCTAGCTGCTGCTTTCTACCGCCTGGCTATCACTGCGGTGGTGCTGTCGTCGCTGCTGTTGCATGGGTTGGGGGGCTTGCGTTCAAGAAGATGGAGGAAATGCCTTACGATTAACGCTCGGCTCTTACCTAGAAATTTTCCTTTTCTCTTTTGGCTTAAACTTGTATTGTTTTTCTTTGCTTTTTTTTTCACACTTCATCATGGGCCTGGCCGGTCATCGTTTCCTTTGTCAACAAACATTCATGTGGTCCTATCATCACCTGTACCTTTCTTTTGTCACTTTTCTCTTCCTTCCTTGGGTCTCTTTTCCTTTTTCTCTTCGATATTTGTCTTTTTTTTTTTAAAAAAAAAATAACCTTGGAGTCTCTTGCTTTCCTGTGTCATGCAAGTACCACGGTACATTTTGTTTAAAACTCTGGACGGAGCGGTTGGCGATCGGTAGTTGGGGTGGACTGTCATGGTCTCTTTACTTTTCTTTTGTCGGTTTAGCCATAAGGGGTTTCAACGATTCAACGGTTCAAGGCATGCACCGGTTTCGGTGTCCTTACCTGGGGATGTGTACGTTAGATTGGGTTGACTCCGTTTTGGTTAGGTTATGATATGAATACAAAGCAGGCGAGCAAGCAAGTATTCAAGCAAGCAAGCAAGCATTTCATCAAATATCTACGCTCCACATATATACTTCCTGCCTCGTTGATGTCATGGTCCCTCACTGTTCGAGAGAGAGTCTTGGAAAACGCCAGGTCTTTTGGAACCTACGGTGCCTGTGGAGTTAGCTGGGTTACTACAGATAGATGGATACCATGATGTTGTATCGGTACCAGAGAAAAAGCCGTAAAATCACCATGTTATTTCATCCGGATGAGAAAGAGAATTTTATGCATTATCCCTTGGGCGCCGAGGATATATTGACTTCGAGTTTAGAGTTTGAGTATATAGGGTTTGGGCTCAAAATTGAATTCTTTCCAGCACACGCGGGTGTAAAAAGTAGGATGTGAAGATCAGATATATATACTCTTCTAGCTCTTTTAGGGTATTGGTCACTTTCTCCTTGACAACTTAACTAAGGTCTTCTCAGTGTTCATCCAGAATACCGACAGATTTCACATCCCATTTTTACACCCAGGTGCAGCACAAGTATCAACAGCCATCCCGCCATGGCGTCGATTGACGACCTTTACAGGCGATTTATGGACAGTACTGCAGACAACCCCAGAGCCCAAAGGGAGCTACAACGCCTCCTCGGTAGCATCAACAACCAGCTGCCTGAGCAGGAAAGCACTCTACCTCTGCTTCCTATCGACGAGATGGAGGAGAGTCTCGAGTGTATCCACAAAATCGAGTCCTACTGGCGTGCGAAATTTACCGACTTTACCAAACTTCCTCAGAATCAGTATCGACCATTAAATGATGTTGAGGTCTCCGGTCTCCTCCTGATGGATTTACACACTCTCCGTACGGTTATAAAGCACCCTGGCTTTCTAAAAGAAATTCTGAAGTCGCTTCTTGCGCTTCCAGCAGCCCTTAAAATCTGTACGCCATCACATGGGTGTAAAAATGGGATGTGAAGATCATAGGCTTTGTTAGTCTTTTAAGGTGTTGATCACTTTCTTCTTAACAACCTGAGAAGGGCTGTCGAAGGTCTTTTCAGCGTCCATTCAAAGTACTGACAGTAGGATCTTCACATCCCATTTATACGCCCACCTGGTCGTCTAGCCGCTGTTGACGCTCCTTTATTCTAAACAAAGCTCTAGTCTTCACCAAGAAACTCTCCAACGAAGAGACGGACCAGGTCAAGGCTGCTAGTGATGATGGCACTATGCCCCCTCCTAGCCAATCTTCAGCGAGCGACCACACTGCAAAACGTAGAAAGACGAACTTCGAGGCAAGCAAACAGGAGGAACTCGATCAGAAACGCTGTGTCATCAGAGGGACAAGCGATCCCGCAATATGCCGTATCATCCCCTTCGCCGCCAACTCGACAGACGAAGCCAGAGACATATGGGACAAATGTGTCTCCGCTGTAGTCGATCTCGAGGTGGTACAAAAATCAGATAATCTAGAACCTCTCGTCTTACTAGAGCGTCTTGAGTCTTTGTTAGCGCCCGAGGTAGCCGTCAGCGACCGCGACTGGAATACAATTTCACTCTCGCATACCCTCCACGACTGGTGGGGAAGGGCCTATTTCGGCCTCAAGTACCTCGGCGTTCGCAACGTCGGTTTTGGCGGCCTTGAGGACAGCGACAATGTGACGCTCCGTATCCAGTTCCAGTGGATGCAATGGAGACAGCGTGAGATTGGCAAGAAGAAGCCAGAGACGCCGCTCGGATGAACGAAGGCAAGTGTCGAAGCTGCCTTTCACCTATACTGCGGCGACAACAGCCCTTCCGATGGGCGGCCTGTTATAGCCATGTCTTGGCCAGGTACGGGATTCAGCATCGAATCTGGAGATGTTTTTGGGGTTCTTGTCCCTAGGGAATATATGGAAAATATGATTTTAGCCTTGGACCTCTAGTGGGCTATGGTTAAGCTCCTTGCGATAAGCGGCTATGCTGAAGTAGTTGATGATATTCCTGACCATCCCGACTTCCTGGACGAGTACTGGGAATTCCCAGGCACTATAGAAGTGACCTAGGAAGCTTTTCTTCTCTCTACCGAACTTATGAAAGATAGGTAGGCTGTGCTATGCAAAGGCATCAATCATAATGAGAGTTTGTTCAGTAACACGTGGGTGTAAAAATGGGGTGTGAAATCCTGCTGTCGGTATTCTGAATGAGTGCTGAAAAGACTCTGTCCATTGTTAAGAAGAAAGTCATCAGTACCCTAAAAGACTAGTAATAGTGGCAGAGTATCCAGTGTCTAAAATCACACCCCATTTTTACACCTACGTGAGCAAACACGCCAGTACGATAGATAGATGCAAAAATAAGACGTCCGTATTAAAAGGGTAAATGTAATGAGACTCAAAAAAAGTTGTATTAAAAGATGGTATATACTACTGCCGCACTCATGCTGATCATGAAAGAGAGAAAAAGAATAGAAAGAAAAAGAATAAAACTATCGCCATGTCCATGGTCATTCCCCGTCATCAGTAACCAAACTTCCATGTCAGTGGGTAAACTGGCTTGTCCTTCGCTTTGATGCTGCTCATATGGGTAAAGAAAAAAGAGAGAAAAAAGGGAAACCCATCTAGCTACTGCTCGTAGTAGAATGGGAAACATGATGCCATCATACATATATGCTGGAAAGATTACAAGGAAATATACACACAAGAAAGAAAAAATTAAAGTTACACATGTGCCGTGCTTCATGCCGATTGGCAAAATCCCACGTGTTGTGTTTGTTGTTTGCCATGGACAAGTTCGGCTCAAAGTCCCGCAAACTTCAGCCCCTTTCCCCATTGCCATTCGTCATGATTGTTACGGTAGGGATCTAAGCAGCAACAAGACTGCTCGTAACCTCTACAACCGCATCCTTCTCAATCCCCTTCCCCTTCCCCATGTCTTCTTCTTCTTTCTTCTCCTCCTCGGCAATGTCGTCCTCCAAGATGGTCGCATCCCCCTCTTCGTCATGCTCCTCATGATCACTCTCAACATCCTCCCCGCGCAACGCCCGTCTAGCCGTCTCCCTCTCGGCATAAATCTCAGCCTTCCTCTGCCCCGCAGCAGACAGACAATCGACATAGGTGCGGAACTTGACAATCTCCCTTAGCAGATACTCGCTCTTCCTCTCCCAATTGGCCATGGCTTTCACAGCATTGCTACTCCGCGGAGTAAAAGCCAACAACATGGGGCTTCTCAGCTGATTATGCGCCGTCAGTTCCTCCTCGATGGTACGCACATAATTCAGCAATGCCTCTCTCTGTTCCTGCTCGGAAAAGTTGCTCGGTCGCATGCTCTGTGTCGGCGGTGTCCATTCGGCAATGTGGATACGATCACCGGGTAACTTGTGACCGTGGCCATGGCCATGGCGGGAGGGTAAAGTGGCAGCGCCAATATTGCCTAGCACCCCAGAACTTCCGCTGCCGGGGCGGTTGAGGGCAAAGTCGAAGCTCGAGCTGCGCATGCTGCTCCTGCTTTGCATCGACGAGCGGCCCATCGAGGCGACGACTGCTGCGGCGTTGGCATCGCTGCCGGGGCGAGAATGGCCGCCCTTGCGGTTGCTCATCGAAGTTCCTGGTCGAGCGGGCAGGTTGGAGTTGCTGTCATTGATGGCGTTTACCAGGGCATTGTTGATGATGGCGTCGCTCCAGCCATACTCGATGTTGGAAACACCGCCTACAAGAGGGTGTGTGCTGAGCCGGGCGCCCCAGTAGTTGGCCGTGCTGACGAATTCCTTGCTGATCTCGGGAGTTCCGACCTGGAAGAGATGCACCGCGCCGGTAGGGAGCGAGAGTGCCCAGACATGAGGACGTGATCGCGAGTATCCGGGCGGAGGGAGTGCAGAGGCGAGTGTTTGCCGCAAAGAGAAGGTGCCCAGATTCGTGGCATTCTCTTGCCAGTTACCGCCACCAACCACTGCCCCTTTCGCGATTCCGCCGCCCAAGTGTCCTCGTAACCGTCCCTTGTTACGCATGGATTTATTCGGGGCGAAGGAAAACAAGCTCAGAGTGCCCTTCTGGATGACGGCGAATACTTCAGTCCAATTGCGGTCCTTAGCCCGCTTGTCAATGCCGTCGAGATGGTGCTTGTGTGTGACGATTCCTTCCTTGATCCACGGAGGGCCAGCGAGCTCTAGCGAGTCGTCTTCCATCATCTGCTCACTCTTCATCTCCTCTGTGCGTGGAGGTGTGTCGAGTGTGTTGTCTTCGCGAATGATGGCTTGGCTGAGAGCGTTGGCAAACCCAATCGACTGATGGTAGTCGCCACGAGGATACGACGAGCCAAACGAGTCCATAGACATGGACGTGTGGGTTCTACCCAGCGATGCCTTGCTCCACGTGGCCGAGGACTCGGTTGGGCTCCAGACTGAGGTGCCATCGTCAAAACTAGTGCGGCTGGACGAAAATCCAGTGCCGAAACCGCGTGGCCGGGAGCGGCTCTTGGAGTTCCACCGCGACGAGTTCGCCTTGATAGACTCGGGAATCCTACCCCGGGTCGATGTAACTCCTTCGGATGGTGCTTTGCTGAGCACACTGGGGCTTCTCTTTAGCATACCCATGACCGAGAGGCCGTTGGGGTTCGGGTGAAGGCTCTGTTCGGCACCGCCAAACAGTGGCAGGCAGTCATCCCGGATGGAAGAATAAATGTCTTTGAGAACCATCTCGACTTGCGACTCCCAGCCCCTGATGGAACCCTCAAAGGGCGCCCTGACCAGTGGTCCCGAGGTCTCGTGATGATCTGCTTGGCGGTCGGAAAACATGCCGAGTGCGGATCCAGGTCGTGGAGGCGGCTTGAAGGAGGCCCGGAAACTATTGTGCCTATATTCATGTTCAAGCGATGTCCGCCCATCAGGCTCGCCTAAGATACTTCCTCTCCCAGGAAGGATGCTCGGCCGTTCATAAGCCTCGGGAATCGAGTCCTCAACTGCTTGCCGGATGGTAGTCATGGTGTTCTTGATGAACTGGCTGCGCGTCATTTTGTGTTCAATATCCGCCATGTGCAAGTCGGTATTGAGCAGGATAATGGAGTAGCAGATGGTATGGATGACGTCTGTATTGGCGTTAGCTGTTTTATCTGAAATATCTCGGCTGCTGCTGTTCTGACGAAACCTACCAGATGTCTTGAAGCCATGGTTGGGATTGCAGTCGCACCATCGCTTGGAGAAAGCGACCAGGATCCGATCAACCTGCTGCGTCTCGGCCCTCAACAATAGCCGCTGGCATAGGGACCGAAGACTGCTGACGATGGTCTGGTTCTCAAAGTCATAGAGATCCATGTAGGCGCGGAGAGTCCGCTGTCTCACTGTCCCTTCCTCTCCCATCCAAGCAGCCGCACGATCCCTGGAGAGGTACTCCTCGTCGCCATCAAAGATCTTCTTGGCTTTCTGCCGGTCATCCTCAGTAGGGTCACCAATCACAAAGTGAGGCTCGTCGATAGAGTCGCCCGAGTGATTGAGCGAATCACCTGTTCGTGGACCGCTGGGGCTAGGTTCGGCACTGACGATATTCAGACTCGGCAGCCTCGAACCGGCCTTGTGAATGCTTCCCTCGGTGCCTTCAATTGGAAGACCCAGATTGTTCGAGTCTCTTGACTCATTAAACTGGCTCGATGACGGAGACAGCTTGGAATCCGCCCGCATGGATGCGCGTAGTTCTTCCCGCGAACGACCCAAGTTGGGAGAGCTCTTGGACTTTGAAACAGTGGGCGATGGTGATCTTCTTCGCTTGTCCGACTCCATCACGGGCTTCAAGCCGCCCTCGTTTCGGACCGGGGTTGGTTGAGGTTTTCTTAGGCGCTTTGGACTGTCCTCACTATCACTATTATCTTGAAGGAACGACCGTGGCGGTGATTGGGCAGGGGGTTCTGGAGGCTGACGACTAGGAGTATTGATCAATGGGGGTCCCATGACTTCAGCCTCGTCGGCTGAATCTGGGCGAACAGGACGAATCACTGCTTTCGGGTCAGGTGTGTAATCGGGAGAGAATCCTCTGGTATGGCGCCGGCGCTCGGTATCGCTTCCGTTGGGGGGCGGCGTTGACGGCCGTGTATCGCCAGCCGGGCTGGAGTCTGGAGCAGGCTCGAACGAGGCAAGTGGATGGCTACCTGGAGTGGCCCGAGTCGGAGTAGTAGGGCTGTTTTGCAAGAACGGGTCCATAGCCCTCCGCAGGCTGGTGACGGGACTGGGCTCTGGCTTCGGCGGGTTCGCATCGAATTTCGGAATTGGCAGTTTGTTCGTTGGCGGCACTGCCGGGACAGTAGGTATCGGTGGGGGTTCGGCATCGCTAATGGATTGCTTCCTCCTTCGAAAGAAGGACGACGTCTTCTTCTGCAGAGTGTGTGCCGCACCGTGTTGGTGTTGCGAATCGCGAGAAGGCGGCTTGGACTGGGAGCCAGCTCGGCTGGCAGAGGTATCAATAGATGCAGGAGATGGCTGCGGCGATGATGAGCCGCCCAAAAAGCTCGTCTTGCTCGACCCAAACATCCTGCGGAAGAAACCTTGCTTCTCTTTGGGCTGCGTCGCCGGCGCGGCTATGGCCTCCTTGGACTTCTCATAGCCGACCAAGGGTGCCGGGGCCGAGTCGAGTTCGAAAGCGGGCATTGGTGGGGCGTCGCGGGCGTCCTTGTGTTTCGGGTCACTCTTGCGTCCAACCGTGGCACTCTTGGAGGACCTTGTACTCCGCCGTCGTTCGAGTGACGACAGCTTGGGGGACTTTGGCTCCGGGGGTGGCATGACGGGCATCGAGGGCACGGTCGCCAGTCTTCGGGGACCGCCGGGAACCGTCGGTGTCGGCGCTGCCTCGTACTCGTCGTTGTTATTATCGAAGAAGGACTTGGAGAATTCGATGTGCCATGGTGATTGTGAGCTCATGGTGGCAGTACCGGTAGGCGGCGCCGTTGTCGACCGGGTTTCGCCGTAATCGAAACTCGAGGATCTTCCGCCGATGCCACGGGCCCAGCGCTGGCTGCTCAAAACCTGCGCGTAGCCGGCATCAATACTATTCGTGCTACTACTTTTGCTCCCCTTTCGGCCCCTGGAGTGGAGATGTCTCGGCGTGCCGGGAATGCTCCGCTGGTGGCTCACCTCGCGCATGCTATTAATACGCCCGAGGCTCGACTGGAAGCCCGAGCTGCTGTTGCTGCGACGTCCACGCGATGGTTGACTCGACACTCTGCTCGCATCGTCTGCCCCTTCCAGATCCGAACTGTACGAGTATCCATGGCCATTGGTGTTCGGCCGAGTTGTGCGCGAGCTAAAGTTGCTGAATGTCATGGCACGGCGGTCGTCGTCGCCGTACGAGTAGGTAGATTCGCCATAATTCGTCCTCGGTCCGCTACCACCACCACCACCGAAGCTGCCGTCGATCTGGCCCATCGAGAGCTGGTCTAGCGAGAGAAGCATGTTGGCGACGAGTGAGTCCCGTGTCACTTGACGAGGCGAGAGTGAGAGGTCATGAGAGTCGCGAGGGTTCGAACGAGGATCGGGGCGGTCGTTAATTTTGTCGCGAGGAGAGTTCAGCATGGGCATAGGCATGGGTACGTCGACGGGCGTTAAGCTTTCGAGAAACGACTCCATGTCGGCGGCATCCCGTGTTGTGCTTGTCGGCACCCTAAGCGCCCGGCCCCCAGACGCAGATGTACCTTTTCCCTTGGACGGCGCGGGCGGCACTCGATCTGGAGGGGTTTGGGGCATGCTGTCCCGGTCTCTTTCTCTATCACGCTCCCTCTCCCGTTCCCTTTCCCTGTCTCGACTTCTTAGGTTGCCAGCCGAGGCCGACGTGTTGATGTTGAGCTCGGGCTTGCGCCTGTGGTCGCGGTACCCCGTTACCGAGTCGGGCGAGTCCATTGTAACGTCCTAAGACTTCACAAGGCAGACGGATTTTGGGCTGAGCGACAACGGACGAAAAGGAAATTGCCAAGTTGCACAGGCGTGTGCTATTGACGCCATGCACACGGAGCTGGAAGAACCTGGGGTAAGTCAAAGACGTCTCAAAAGAAGAAATAAAATCGATGCAATAAAATTGAACCGTACGGGGTAAAGAATAAGTAAAACGTGTAAGAATTGGGAGCAATCACAATCGCATCCAAGAGCTGTACTGTACCTGGACGAGTAAGGTATCGGTGTGTGCTCTGTGCCCCCGAAACAAACACCACGCAAAGATGACTTGGAAGCGGCAGGTCGGCGCGTGGATAACGTGTAAAGAGGATGCGTCTGCCGAACCGAACCTCCAGCTTCTCTGTCACCTCCTTTGACCCTTCCTTATTTTTTTCTTCCCTTCCCTCTGTCCCATGTGGATTGGATGTGCTGAATTGTGGTTCGGCTGATCAACTGGCGCCAACAATTGATTCATTGGTCCATTGATTCGGACCCTGTGATTCGATGGGCTACTTTTAGTCAAAGGTAGGGGCAGGGGCGTTAATTAGCTGGGCAGCTTGGGAAGGTGCCCGGGCGGGCCATGCTGCATGCAGTGTGGGAGCCTCTTTGGCGATAGCGCGTTTCTAGGCGCAGACACAGAAGGTGACGGCCCCTGAATCACTTGAACAAAGAGCCTGGATGAAACCTCCCGGTCTGCCATGCACTACAAAAAATTACGAATTGTTGGTTGTTGTTATACCCTCCTTTATACGTATATTGGGCACGATATATGTAGCAGCTCTCGTCATCTTTTATTCCTCTGGCGGAGATTACCCCCAAGTTGGAACCGAACCGTCCCAGCAAAACATTTGGAACCAAAATGGATCCCAGACTAGTTGCTCCGCAGCGGTGGAGTTGATACCAGGAAAACAAAGAGAAACGAACAAGTCAGTGGAGACTCTGGGGAGCGATCTGGGGCTTTTCTTCTTCGAACGACGCTTGTTCCCAGGAAAAGGGGGTTGGGAACTTGGGATCTCGTTGTCCTCCTTTCTTTTTCTTCTTGTTCATGTGCCCATCCCGTGATCGCGCAAGATATCAAGAGGTCCGTGCCTGCGTCAATCGGGATGGTTGTCTCTTTTTGCCGTCAGACGGTGCCGATGACAATTTTGTGGTGGGCAGAAAACGCAAGTTCGACGACAAGTCTTGAAACCACGGAATCGGAGTGATGGAAAAGGGTTCGTGCACAAAAAGAGACCACCTGTTGGTTGCCCCCTTATTCACGCGTGGCACCCTTGGCATCGGGCTTGTGCCTGGGCATCCGTAAAAGGGCTGCTCTCCTGATTCCGCCAATCGTTCCGCAGTTGGTGAATTCCCATGATGGCGAGTGACAGGTCTTGTGGTGTGATGTCAAAAGTTCACCGCCGCCATTGCCGTCCGACATGTCAACTTACCGGTATCATAGGCATCGCAAAATCACAGTGCCTCCTCCGTCAATGCGCAAACAGTCCAGCCAGGGGCCAATAGCTCAGCCAAAACTGCGCCGCCGCTTCATCATGAACGTTTGGCTTGTCTTCTTCCCGTTTGGCATATCGTGGTGGGGTCGGATCTGGGGCATGATCCCCGGGCGGGCAGTCAATTGAGGGCGATAAAAGTGCTGTATTCGTGATCTGTATGTGGTTCTAAGAGCTCTGACTGCCACGTAAAACAGAGTTTTACGTGGTGCAGTAAGTGGGGCTAATTGGCCCACAAAAAGGGGCGGTTCTACCGTTCAACAGTTGGACGATCCTTCCACTGTGCGTTCGTGACACCTCTTAAGGCTGATCGAATCACAGCATGTGAAAGCATCCTTTGCAAGCCTTTGTTTGTTTGCCCAGTCAGCCGGTTTGGCATGGATACACGCTCCACGCCAGATCTATCCTTCCAATCGACATTCATAGAACAACCGTACCTCACTGTTTGTGATGCAGATGGTGAGATTTGTGGAGGTAAGCAGAAAAACGCTCATGCAGTGCTACAAGCCAACAGCCTTCCTAAGCTTGATAGCGTCGCCACCCCCGCCATCTCTCTTACAGCGGAGGTCTTTCACGATCTGAACACAATACACATGGTGCAGGCTGCAGCAAACCCCCTTACCAGTGCAGCAATGGCACGACAATGGTGTAGTTTCTAGTGTAAAAAGCACAACTAGTTAACAACAAAAGACCGCAGCGAACGAAAAGCAATGGTCCACATTACTGAAACGACTTCCGCATGAATTCCTCAAGTTCGACCTTTCCTCCGTTCTTGTTCTGGCGAATTGTTCCATGATGTAACCTCGCAAGGCTCGCGCAAGCCGATCATCCCACACCTCGGGACCCTTCCCGTTTGTGAATGACACCCCGACATCGTGGCGGACGGGCGGGCGGCCCCACTCCGGATCGGCGGCCTGGCCCGTCCCGGAAATAACCTCACCTCAGTGTGCCTCACCTTATTTCTACTTTGTGAGGGCAAGAATAGCCACCCAGCATATCCAAAACGAAAGTGAATAGAGTTGTATTGGGCATACAGGTAAATGGAGCATATAGAATAGCAAGCTTTTATCTTGAGTCCTAATCAAGCCTGGAGCGACCTCAATTCTCTCAGTTAGACTCCAGGATCAAGGGTGAGATTTGCTTCACTCCCCAACCTCTACCATGATTTATCGAATCCCATCTTGAATTTTCCATTCTATGCATCATCGTCGTCACCTCAGAACTGGACCAAGAGCAGAAAGAGCCTCGACTGACTTCGGAAACCAGGGCTCAATCCCGTAGCCTTCGTTGCTTTTTGCCTCTTGTTCAAGGGACTTCAAATCCCTCTCCCACTCCCAAAAATCTCCGGCAGCCTTCCTTCTCCTTATAACGTCACTCAAAAGCTCATCCGCAGGCGCGTCGGACGGGCGGTCGTCCTCAAACATATTCACCGGGGTCACGCTGCGAACAGTCCTTGAGACTGAACAAGAGCTCATATCCCGCCCGCAGTCTCGTGAGCTCGTCGCCGTTGTTCCCATCAATAAGATTGCTTATCTCAGCGATATACGGAAACATTGCTTCACTAAAGTCGTCCGAGGTGACAGCGCCACGCTTGAAACCCGCGGCTTCCATTTTCTCTTCGAGCTCCTGTGCTTCACGTTCCATATTCCTGTGGATCGCGGTGACGACAACCGAGACACCCTCTTCACCCTGCCGCATAAGGGCCTTGATGTTGGGAGGGGCATTGAGAATGTTCGTGTCCGTCTTGGAGATGTGTTTGACGAGCGCGGCTTGCTCCGTCTTGAACATGTCGATGATCTTGATTGCCTCCTCAAGCGTGGTGGGCGGCGGCATCTCGGCTGCTAGGGGCAGTTTTGCTTTCTTTGTTGACGGCGGTGGCACGGCGCGCTCGGCCTCGCTTGGGAGATTTCGCTTGTGTTCGGCATTGTTGGTATTGGCGGTGAGTTCGTTGTCATGGACCGCATTTTTCCAACCCTGTGAAGATTGTCAATTGTTTTGTTTGGTCTTGTCGGGGTGGTCGTCAGGGTGACGTCGTGGTGTGACTTTAGAATGATTTACCTACACCTTCGCAGGCATTTCAAGTGTTAGCGCGGACAAGGGTTCTCGCACGCAAGCCACACACAAAACCCCCGGTTTGCACTAACATTTCAGATGCTGGCACACCTTGTATATACACACTACACTAGATGTCTAGTATTCTACAGCAAAGAGGAGGCTAACTCGAACCGTGATTGATGCGACTTTCTTATATCGTACCTTTGACGATCTATGCCCATATAAAGCGAACAGGTTAGCTGCTAACGAGAAGGCAGGCTTAGTAGGTTCGCTGGGCTTAGGCCTTCAGTCCTTGTACCTTGTATTACGAACTTCGCCCTTCTACGTCCAGGCAACCCTGACCCATATCAAGATCGCGGATAGCTCTTACAACGTTTGCAAAACAAGTTTCAAGTTGGCAATTCTGTGAGTATTTCTAGATGTCATTATTACCGCTGCAGTAGTACTAGCACATTGTGAATGTAAATGGGGGTTGATGCCGAGAGGTATGCCGATAGAAAGAGAGTACCTTATGTTTACTTTGATAATGTAGTTGTAGCGTGCGGTCCGGCCAAACGGAAGAAGCCTGGCCGATTCCTAGGTGAGTGTTGTTTAAGGACTCGATCGTGGTAGCGAAGCTGGACCCGGTGTGGCCGTGTGTGTGAGGATCGTATAGAGGAACAACCACCCTATACACCCTCATACGTACTATACATACCATTTACTTGATTGGATCTTCAAATCAAGTCTAGTTGCTCTTTTGGGCTATGTTACGTAGTGGTGTGGTATGTCACGATCGTTACATTAGACTTGATTACCTTGAGGTTCCGAGTTC
>MU858312.1:0-38399 GCA_033297075.1 Rhypophila decipiens | reverse complement strand
CTTCGGTTGGCGGAACATGGGGCGACAGTCGACTGTATCCCGGCTTAAAGACCAACAACCTCTGGGGCACCTATGAGTTTCCCGACTTTCCCATGTCCACGGAGCGCTTCGGGGTCAAGGAGAAGGAACACATCCCCGGGACCGTCGTCAACACGTATATGAAGGCATATGCGGCCGAGTTTGGCATCGACAAGCTGCTGCGCTTCAACTCCAAGGTCACTGTTGCCGAGCATCACGATGAGGGCGGGTGGACATTGACTGTCCAGAAGAAAGACCAAGACGGGGAAGAGACATACAAGCTGTTCACCAGGCGACTTGTCGTTGCGACGGGCTTGACATCGGACCCCTTTATGCCGCACTACAAGGGCCAAGAAGAGTTTGGAGGGCCCATCTTCCACACCAAGCAGTTCAAAGACCATGCCGACACGGTCAAGACGGCCAAGTCGGTCACCATCCTGGGTGCGGGCAAGTCTGGATATGATGCTGCGTATGCGTATGCAACGGCGGGTGTGACGGTGAATTGGGTCATTCGATGCATGTGTTACAGTAATGCTCTACTCAAATGGATTGAACCTGTTGCTAACTGGATTTCCAAACACAGCCACCGGCCATGGCCCAACGTGGATTGCTCCTTCCTTTGTCACTCCGCTCAAGAAATGGATTGAAAAGCTTGCTAGTATGTCTACAGCTCTTCTGTAACCAAGATCTACCTTGTGCTGACTTGACCTCCAGACGTGCGCGCTCTCTCGTGGTTCTCGCCCTGCATCTTCGCCGACGCCGACGGCTACGGCGCCATGCGGTCCTTCTACCACAACACCATGGCCGGCCGGTTCCTGACCAACCAGTTCTGGAACGTGCTCGGCAACGACGTGCTCACGCTCAACAACTACGACGGCCACCCCGAGACGGCCAAGCTGAAGCCCTGGATCCCGGCCATGTTCACGGCCACCTCGTTCAGCATCCTCAACTACGACCAGGACTTTTACGAGCTCGTCCGCACCTCGGGCAAGATCCACATCCACATCAGCGAGATCGACCACCTCTCGGCCGGCCAAGTCCATCTCACCAACGGCACTTCCTTTGCCTCGGACGCCGTCCTCTCGAGCTCCGGCTGGAAGATTGTCCCGCCCATGAAGTTCCTCCCCGACGGAATCGAATCCGAGATCGGTCTGCCTCACCCCATCATCCCGGCCGACTCTTCTTCTCCAATCCCAGAAGCCGACCTGGGGAATAACCACGCCCTCCTCGCCAAGGCCGACAAAGAGATCCTCGCCCGGTTCCCACGTCTCAAGGACCAACCTGTCTGGAACAAGAACTTTGTCGGAATCTCGTCCACCAAGGGCGTCTCCTCTTCTGATCCTGCTCGTCCGGATGCCCCCCTGACACCCTACACACTGTATCACTTCATCGTGCCTGCGTCCGAACGCTTCCTCCGCACAAGGGATATCGCCTTCGCCGGAATGGTTTCCAACTTCTCCAACATCATCACCTCGCATCTGCAGGGTCTCTGGATCAGCGCCTACTTTCAGAACAAACTGGCAATTAACCCCTGCACGGCAGTGGACAATGGGGCCAAGATGGAGGATTTGCAGTACGAGACGGTGTTGCATAACCGTTTTGGCAAGTGGCGGTACCCTATTGACTGGGGCAATCGGCATCCTAGCTTCATCTTTGACGCAGTGCCGTATTTGGACTTGTTGTGTCGGGATCTGGGAATTACAGTGCATCGGAAGGGCGGCAAGGGAGTGCTGGCTGAGATCTATGATCCGTATGGGCCTGAGGATTATCGGGATGTTGTCGAGGAGTGGACGAGCAAGTTTGGGGAGGAGAAGTAGGCTTGGATGTACTGCTATGTAATAATGCCTGGATTGGAACGGTATGGGTGTGGCAGTCTGCAGCGTTGGAGGACTTTTGCTTTTGTGTGAGTGCATATTCCTAAGTAAATATTTCGTGTTCAATTTCTGTTACGGTTTCCGCTGTCGACTTTCCGTTCACTCAATATTTCTGCCGATAGCCGATCACTGCGAGCAAGGCCCGGTCTAGTACTTCAGAAGCTATGGTTCATAAAGGTGCTTTCATGCTGCAATGTTGTGTGAAGGAATTGACAGATTCACTATGGATCTATAGATCTATCTGACTGTTTCGGACCAAGGCAGTGCTTTCGTCTGGCCATGTTGGTACGTAGCATCCTCTTTTAGACATACTCATAACACAAATAGCCACCCTTGGTATCCATGACTTGCCTCGCCCTGGCCAAGTGAATCCGTCCATAGGCAGTAAACTCATGATTCAACGTCACATTGGGCCCATTGTCGCCTTCATCTCCAGCAGGGACCAGAGCAGCTTGCTCCGGCGTGGGCTCGCTCTGAAAGACAACCGCGGCTTCAAAGGCCATGTCCCCAGGCAGTTCCAAGAATCCAACGGCTGGGTCCTGGGTATTTCTGCCCCCGATGGCATACGTCCTGGCCGCAGGGTTTTGTGCCTGCCAGTCGGCCCAGAGCTTGTCGATATAGGCATGATGCAGGTAGAAGAGGGGTTCCGTAGGAGACGTGAACGGGTCGCCTCTTGTTGAGCCCATGCCGATATGGCCTGCTACGTGGGGAGTGAGATAGATGCACGTGGATGCTTCGGCCCATGTTGTGAGGGAAAGGCAGTAGTCCGTTTGAGCTCTGACGTCGGTTGCGTTGGGGAGGAGGAGGGCATCGACGAAGGAAGAATCACGCAGGGGGTTGAAGACGTGTTGTCGGCCGATGCAGCCGTCTGTGATGTTCCAGTTGGGACCGATGGCGTTGGTGTAGTTGGCGAATGGCCCGTCAGTGAGGCAGTATTGTGGCGCGACGGTGCCTTCTGATCCGAACCCAGTGACGGGGTCGAACACGTCGGAGGAAGCTACCAGTGGCAGGGCAGCCTCATGGTACTCGTCCCAGTAGGGGATTGCGCCTTTGAATCCGCAGTCTCGGAGGTTGCGCTCGTGCAGGTCGAGGTACCATCTGTGCCAGGGGAGGAAGGTTCCCGTCGAGTGGATGGTCAAGGTCTGCAATTGGTGGATCGAGACCATTTCATCAAACAGCGTTCTCACGCCGGGCAGAGCTGGGTTGCCTGGCTTGGCCATGACGCAGAGCTGGGCGTCGATGTAGGCCTTTTTGTCTTTGTTGCCGAGGGTGTGCCTAGAGATAAGTGGTCAGTCACCGTCAGTATGAAGATGGGTTGAAGGCGGAAAATGACGGCTCACCATGCTCTTCTCTTGGCTGGCTTCTTGCACTTCTTGGGAGAATGTCCCTTCCCCTTGCCCTCGACGACGGGACTGGCGAGTGCCACCTCAGCCAGACCGGCAAGGGCTGCCGCAATGGCAAAGACACGAGAGATCTTTGTCATCTTTGTTTGAATCTAAGGATGGATGGGATGATTCTGGAGGGAGGAGTGACGAGAGAGAGCTCTCATCTTGTCTCAACTTGGCGGCCGACAGCTTGTCCTTTATAGTCGTCGTAACCAGTCTTTGCTCGTTAGGCAGCCCGAGAACGAACTGGATGCTCGGGTGAGCTCTGAATCCTTTCAAACCTAGTGGCAGGCCCAAGAACCTGTCGAGACGAGAATGACATGATAGCTCGCCAATAGCTCGGAAGCGTCACCAATCTGGTAGCATCAGGCCTGCAGAGTCCCAAGCACTGCATATACTGCGTGACATTGCCCAGACCCGGCAGCTCCCGCCTACAGGAAGCCTCTCCGCCTGCTATTGGCCCACCGTTCCTTACCGGCATCGTAGCGGCTCGGTCTTGTTCCTTTGGGGACTCCTTCGCGCACATGGCGTACCCTCAACAATTCAATAGTCAGCTTCTATTTTAGCGATGTTTCTGTGCAAAGGGACCGGCGTGCATATTTCGGTTAGAAGGGAACCGAATACTGGCAGTTCAGGCATCATGTTCCTGCTGTGATCCTGTGGGTGGACTCAATGTTTGCAGGCGAGCCCCCCATCTCTAAGCAGACTAGCAGATTTGTCATGGTGGGATTCCGTCTTCTCCGCACAGGTCCGACCGCCCGTGACACCTACAGGAAGCGCAGTTAATATATTTAGTGATCCCTTCGGAGAATTTTCCCACATCTTTCGCAGTTCAGGAAGGCCCGAATGTTGTAGAACTTAGGATATCAAGCAGTACGCTGACTGAGGATGTAAAGCATTTATGTAGGAGCCTCGTAGAGTATGATGCAGAGTGTCTTGGCGATTCTCTATAACCCATGACTGTTGGGAATCAGTAGCACATGTACAGTTAGGGGTCCAATCGTTACCCGGGCCATCTCAAAGACCGAAGTCACCAGCTGCACTCGGCATGCGACTGCCGTATTATCCGAGTTGTCGTAAATACCAGATTCGGCAATATTGCTGTTTTTTTCAACAACATGGTTGGCAATGGGGGTTACAGTGAGACCTGTCCGCGTCGACGTCATGAAAGCACTGGTTGAAGTCGCAGATAATCAAGAACGAGGCAGCAGGAGTCCTACTTGACAAGAGACTTAGAAATATCTCTCTAATCATTATCAATCAAAGCCGACCCGAATCACCCATGAGCAACTCAGTTCACAGCTGTACAGCTTCCCCCTTCCTTCCCCCTCGCACAGCCTGACGGACAAGGATATCCTCCGTCAAACTGCCAAAGAAACAACGGGTCCGTCTCATTGGCCAGCACGCCTCCCAACAGTCTCGTGGCCTTGGACAAGTCAAAGCTCGCTGCCATGACATCGAGAGATGAGATGCGGATCTGGCCCCATCCTTTCTGAATAAGGGTATCGATGCTCGTGCCGTAAATGTACTCTTTGAAGCCTGCCCAGCGGATAGCCGAGGCGCACATGGGACAGCTCTCTGCGTTGGTGTACAGCGAGAGATCTGCGAATGCAGCGAGGGCTTGGGAGGGCGTGAGTTTGTAGGGTCCGTTCGGGTCGGTGAGGATGGCGGAGCAGTTGGTTATGGCTGCCATCTCGCCTGTTCAGCTCACATGACGCTTAGTTAATCCGAGTCGCATGTTTTCTTGGTTGGGACGGGTATAGTTACCATGCATGATTGGATTTCCCGTCTTGCTGTTCGAGTTGGCGCCTGTGCAGACCAGCTCGCCGAGTCCAGCATTGGCCGTGTGGTTGACAATCACGGACCCAAAGGCTGCGAACGGGCAAGGTGCTCCGAGGGCAATATTCGCCTGGCGCATCCAGTATGCTCTTGCTGAAGGTGGTATTCCATTGATGGTGAGACCGGAATCTGCAATTATGGGCAATTGGTGGCTGTGATTGGGATGCGCGCATACAAGCCCCAAAAGGCAGACGGCAAGAGCCACGAGTAGTGAGATTTCCGACATTTTGTGAATTTTGTGGTGAATGAGCAGATGCTGTTGGGTCAGATCCCGACCGTCTGGTCTCACCTGAAATTATATCAAAACCGGCTCCTGGCATCTTATCTGATCGCCATGCGCCCAGAAGGCACTAGTGGCCGCCGACGTCATTCGGACGAACAAAGGATTATCTGGTATCTCATTGCGATAGGTAATTAATCCTGTGATATGAGAATAGGTCGTTACACTGTCCGTTTGTGTGAATCATGATGTTTACGTAAACATGGAGAGAAAGGGGGGGGCTCGTTATCTTCACTGATTTTAGTAAAGCCCCGCAATCGCCAGTAGGATTGGATATAGCCTCACGATAACATTCATCGCCGAGAGCTATTAGCTCTATCAGGTTAGCAATTATATGCACGAGGCAACCTTTGCATATCAATACTAGTATGCTCGTAAGAAACAGTGAGTATGTATGTGCATGGTGATATTGGCTGTGCAAACACTTCATATAAGGCAAAGCCCAAAATACCGATATATACGATGGGTGTTGGTAAAATATAAACAACCCCGAACCTGTTCCAATGTAAGTTTTCCCAGAGTTTATTTCCAATCAAAGAATTGGAGCAAGAATAAACCCGTTAGAAGCTCATGCCGCGTTGATCCCACAATCCACCCACAATCCACCCACAATCCACCCACAATCCACCCACAATCCACCCCAGGTGGCATACCCGGCCGTCCCGGCATCATGGAATTGGCAGGAATGTTCCGGATAGTCTCGAGGGTTCGTTGTTGAAAGAAAAGCGGGTCTCTGCCTGCCGCTCAGCCTCTACAAGCTGAGCTGGGCTGAACATCTGACTGAGTGGACAATGGTGGCCAACTGCCTCTGCGCAATCTACGGCTCTCGCCCGTAGACCACGAACCCTGTCGTCGGGGGTCTTAAGAAGGCGCCTTGACGGGCTGGCTTGGTTCCTTGGTGGTATTCGAATCCGTCGAACTGGCGTCAGCAACCTGCCATCTGAGCATTTTGAATTCCACCTCCTGACGCTTCGCACGAATGGCACCAATGGCATCGATCTGCTCTTGGCGGGGTACGCCCATGACGATCATCCAGGAGCCACTGGGATATCCGTACGTACCACCGGCGAACGGCATCGATTGTCCAGTTCCTATCCAAAAGAACCAGCCAAGGAGCTCTGAACCCTCTGAATTGACCGAGCCTTGCGAGCCCATCCACATCAACTCTGCAGGAATAGACGTCGTCTGATTCAAAACACGACATGTTAATCAAGGAAGGGGGAAATGCTTGAGGAGAAAAGAAAGGGACCAGGGGTCTCGGGTGGGACCATTAAAACGTAAGCAGGGTTGTGCGGAGGGTTCAGGTTCTGCACGTAGCCCCTTGGATATATCCGTATAAGATCCAAGTGTGGCCATAATCAAATGCCACTTTTCTGATTCCGGCAAATCTCTGCAAATCGGACTGATAGAGCGGCTCCTCGCATCTCGCGAAACCATGATAGGAGAAGTTGAAAAAGTCGTGTTTCCAATACGAGTAGCAAACGCGACGTCTTCGACCGTCGACAATCTCAAACTCACAAGGCACAATCCACGCAAGGTCCGAAGTTTTGTTGAAGAGAGCCCGGACCTCCCCCGGTCCCCCAATTCTCGTCCAATCCTGAGGATGGGTGCGGATAGCCAAGTCCACGGCCTGCTTCGCAGCCTTGCTCGTCAAGGAGATGGCCAAGCGGTCGTCCTGGTCAGAGGGAGGCAGGCGTGGCTGTAAATACTTGGTCGTTGCTCCAAGTGCACTGTGATGCCAAGTAGAGGAAAAGTGTGCAAGAGAAGATGATGTGAAAGAGAGGAAAATCGAAGGACGGACGAGTATATCCTCGGCAAGTATCGAGCTGAAAAAAAGTTAGAGTACCAAAGTTTAATTAGCGGATATCATCTTCGCTGGGCCGAGATCCAGGTCTGTGCTGCCGGCCGGGCAAAATGACGCGAGCATGATAAGCAATGAAATGACTTTTATACTATATCCACAGGGTATTAACTCGCACTCGCTGAAATCAGGTCTTCTATTCCGAAACAGGCGCGTAGATAAAATCCTCCAACTCCTTGTATGCAGTCTCCAAGTCCTAGGTCCAGTTGTTAGCATCTGACAAGGCAAACAACACGAGGCCCAGCCGTCAAGTGCACCAACCTTGTTGACAATAATCTTGTCGTGCACGCCGGGAGTCTTGGAGTACTCGAGCTCCTTCTTGGCCTGGGTCAACCTCTTGATGATGTCCTCTTCCTTGTCTGTTCCCCTCCCGCGCAACCGGCGCTCGAGCTCCTCCTCCGAAGGCGGCGCGATAAACACGTAGCGCGCCTTGAGATCCGAGGCTTGTATTTGCTTGACGCCTTCCATCTCAATGTCCAGCACTACCACCTTGCCCTTGGCGCTCTGCTCCTGGATGGTGGCCTTGCTGGTGCCGTAGAAGTTGCTGCCGAATTGGGCGCTCTCGACGAAACCGTTCTTGGCCTTGAGCTCCTGGAAGGCCTCCTTGGTGACGAATTTGTAGTGGACGCCATCCTGCTCGCCGTTTCGGGGGCTTCGGGTCGTGTGCGAGACGGAAAAAGCGAACGTGTCGGGATGGCGCTCGAAGAGGAGATTGAAGAGGGTGCCCTTGCCGACGCCCGAGGGGCCAGAGATGACCACGGGCAGCTTGTTCGGCGGGAGGTGGGATGCTAGAGACACAAGGGAGGCCAGTTAATCCGTCATTTTCTTGTCTTGTTGTCGCGTCGCTGGGGTAATCTTACTGGGAGCCATTGTATGAGCAAAGCGTACCGGTCGCGCAGGAACACGAATTCTTGAGCGCAAACAGAAGCAGCGCATTCTCCAAGCGGTCGGAGGAAACTTTAAACAAGGGGGGCCGTTATTCTCATCGCGAAACCCCAGCGGAGTCGGCGCCGGCGCGGGGCACGGATGAAACCCCACTTTTATGCCCCTGGTGCAGTCACTGCAGTGGTGTCACACCGACAATGCCAGACCCCTGGATCCTGCCAAGAGTGGGTCCCTGACTCCGTGGTCATTGAACTTCCAGCATTTCTTAACAGACCACCATGCTTCCAACACGGTATCCTGTTAGTGTAATTCTCTACATGTGACTCAGTGGTGCACCTTGATGGGTTGACTGGAGTCACTCCATCACGACAGTAAATACCGTAAAATAACGATTGCCAATTTCACACATGCCTATACCAGGTACTGCCCTGGTAATTATTGAGCAGTCATCTCGCCCAGGTTAGCCAGAATCCTTGGTCCATTTCCTACTACCACAGCCTCACCTTTTTAATCCTAAAGCTCGGCAATCACAACTCCAGTAGAACTCGGCTCATATCTTGATTAGGTATTACAATTTTCCAACTCACTTCATGTTGGGCATACTGCCCTCTCTCCTTTCTGTTGGTCAAAATTAGGGTAGCTTTTGACATCTATAAAGACACCTTTTATACTTACCTCATATGTCTATAAATGCTGACAGCCATCCAAGTTCGTACTGGGAGGCCGCTTCGGCGGTAGTGACCAATGAATTCAAGTGTCGTTGATGGTAGCATACCTGTAGGTTGACCTCGCTTGGAGAGTTCGAGACAGAAACTGACTTCGCCGCACAAAATCAGCCGCTCCAGCCAGTGCGTGGTCATTTGGCAGTGCAGCTGTAACATGATGTCCGTCCCACTTCATTCGTGCAATCCTCGGTCTGGAATTCTGATCCTAATAGCTTGTTGCCGACATATAACACCTCGACCGATGGCACTGCTTTCTGGCCCGTGTTATACCTTTAGATATCATCGTGATGTGTCTTGGCAGCAGAGCAAGGAGGAGTACAAGACCGACAGAAGTGGCTGCCGAGTGCTCGAACTGAGGACTCGGCCCGGCAGATACATGAAGGCTTTCCTGGATAGACCAAGCAACGTTTCCGGGCATCATGCTGGTCTCAACATGGCCCAACGAGCGCAGGACCATCTCCGAGGACAGGAACGACGTTGGTGTCCGAATCTAGAACACTTGGACAGGACACGGATGCTCTTCCATTTGTCGTGCTCTGTTTCTCTCCCGGTCTCGGATTCGGACCACCAGCCCAGGCACGAGCTCCCATATACTTCAAAAGCCTGGTCGAGGTCGTCGACAAGTCCCGAATACCACAGTCGCTTCCAAGTTCTCGAACCATATAGACCTCAATTTTGCCGCAAGGTAGCATCCGAGTCTCGGAATCATGTAAGTAACCAACCTTGGCTTGTTAATAGCCGTCCAGAGCTCCCGATTTGTGCGTCTGCGTCATGCAGATCGGGGCAAATCCCCCTTGCGCTAGTGACAACTCGAAAAATTTACTTAAGAATATGTGAGATATTGTATTTTACATGCTCCAGGGTGAAATAAGCTCTTGTCCCTGACATGCATATTAGGCGTTGATATTAGTTGTACCGGAGGAAGTGGCATCCGTTCATTCGACCTGTGCATGAGTGTATAAAAGAGTGACGCGTCCCAGCTTCGATTCATCTCCGGAGGTCACCAGCTGCGAAGCTTCGTTCCTAAGCGAGGAATCGAGAGATCTCTCGATCTGTCCAATCCCGGTGTGAAGGATGGTCATCTCTCTGCACTGTTGTGCCGTCGCCGATGCCCACTCACACTTATGTCTGTTTACCTGTACCCCAGATTCTCGATTCCGCCTCGTTTCCCCAGACGACTGAGAGGTCTGCAATTATCCCGCTTTTCGGCAAATTACTGGGTGTCGGACCACCATTCGTCATCCTTGTATATTACTCGCCATTTGGGCTTCAACTCGTCTATTTGGCTGGTCTCCTGTAGTCATATAACACCCGTCGCTTGGCGCCCCCGCTGGCTAAAGTAGTGAAGAAAAAAAAACAGATTTTTCGATCCGCAAATCGGATTTCCCAGCCGGGTCATTGAGTCCAGATCGGAATCAAGTAAAATAAACACATTTGCCAGGTTCAGAGGCCGATTGTTGGCTAACAAAGAGCAACCGACAAGGCTTCTGGGATTTGAGGCTTTGCCAAGTCATTAATCAACTTTGACAGTTGCTTGTTAGGAACAAGCAACATTGATCTCTTCTTAGGCTTTCTTGGACTTTTCTTGACCCATCTTGGACTCTCTTGGTCTTTGCGGAGCCAACTTTGGGGATGTCAAGTCCCGTGCCAGGCACTCCAACCAGGCCGGAGGATGAATTTGGCAACAGACTAGGTTGGGGTGGTACCACTGGGCCGGCAAATCTTGTCGATCCGGAATCCAATGCTTGACTGTGCTTAAACGAGGGCTGCTTCCTTCTTGGCACTATCAAGTTCATTCCCCTGCGTTACTTCAGCTAATTCTTTTCTGTTTCTTTCTTCTTGTAAACATGCTCTCACATATTAACATTCTGTCTTCCGAGTGGCGGGCCACGTCTGCTGGTTCCATGTCCAGACTCTGGCTTCCATACAGCCATAATGCTCAGAATAATGAAAGGTATGGGGGTATATAACCGGACACAACTCGCCCGGGCTCCGTCAAGAGAGTTCCTGGTACTTTCCCAGCAAGCCACCGAGGTGTTGTTTTTGAATCATTTTACTTAAGAATACTCCACCATGAAGGCCTACGCCATTCTTGCCGCTCTCGCCTTGGGCGCCAGTGCCCTGGCTGAACGGATCCCAGCTGAAGAGCACCAGATAGCTGCCCGTCAACGGGGTGGCGGTGGAGGCGAAGAAGAGGAATGTGTATGGACGGGTCACTGTGCTGGTACGTTCCTGAAATTTATGGCAACCTGAGATGACAGACGAGGGGCTAATATCATTCTAGGGGACGCCTGCAAGACCGAAATTGACTGCGACGGTCAACTGGGATGCCTCAGCGGTAAATGCGCCGTTGTCGGTGGCTCTCCCACCACGGCCCGGACGACGGCCAGAACGACAGCGAGACCTACTACCATCCGCACCACTGTCCGCACCACTGCCCGGCCAGCTCCCACATCGGTCGCCGGCTGTGTATGGGAAGGACACTGCGCTGGTGAGTCCAAGCACAGCAGCTCTTGAGTCTTCTTTGAAGGAGTACCCTACTGACTGGTTGTTACAGGTGCCACCTGCAAGACCGAGAACGACTGCGACGGTCAGCTCGGCTGCGTCAACGGAAAGTGCGCCACCGTCGGCGGCAACCCTGTGCCCACGACGTCAGTCCGCCAACCTCCAGGAGTCATCACCATCACTGTCACTCGCACTGCCGGCCAGCCTCAGCCCACTCCTACCACTCCTACCACCCGGCCTACGCCAACCGGAAATCCTGGCGGTGGAAACCAGAACCCTTCCTGTGGCGACAGCCCGTTGGCATGCATTGGCGCGTCGTGCCGGACTGATGCAGACTGTGGTTTCACTCTGATCATTTGCAACGACGGCATCTGTGGTCTTTGAGCGTTGAAGCAATAATGGTATGGACTCTCAAAAGTGTACAACGTGAAGGAGCGGCAGTATGGTAATGGTCTCTTTAGCGTGCATAATTAGGTATACCAAAAATTTGATCTTTGGCAGGCAGGCACCAGGGCATTCAGGTTCTCGCAGTAGCCGCCTCGGTTGTAATGTTCCTTCCGCAAAGAGCCATTCGTGACTTGAGAGTTTCTGCGCTGGTGGGCCCGGAGAATTCCTGCTCCCAAAAGCATCATTACCTTAGCGTCCCATCCTTCAAGTTGACCTACGACAATACCACCATTGTTCATTTTATTGAACCTCGCTCCTCTTTAATACTCAACCTACTGGTCCCCGACAACCTAGAAACACCGTCATCTCAGACTATCCAGATTGATTTCAGCTCTCTCATGCCTTCCACTTGACGACAAGCTTCTATTCCAGTTGGACTTTCGCAATCTTCCTGGTCCCAAGCCCTCCTTGTCACCTCCCGCTCCGAACCTCTCACTCTTGGTTCTCGTCAGATCAACAGGGTCAACGACGACACCGCAACCCATAACCGTGTGATCATCATCATTTCATCTCGATTCCGGTCGATGTTCCTTGCTCGACTATGAAACCCGAGACCCCCAACACCGCGGACGGCCCCGGGCCCGAAGCAAACATTCACAAAGATCCAGAACAAGAACAGGCGTCATCGGCCGATTCGCTTCCCTCATCCGAACAAAAGGCCGGCATCCACAAGCTGCCACGAGAGCTCACCGACATGATATGGCCTCACGCGTCAGTCTGGCCTACGGATGACTGGAGCATGGACGAGATTGGAAGGCGATGGTTAGTTCCGGGGTCGCCACTGGTTATCTGGTGCTTTCCAGCACCTGTTGGCGGATACAGATTGCCCTACTTCACCGGCTACTTCAAGGCACGAAAGAATGAAGAAGAATTCGGAAATGCCGCAGTCCTTTATACTCTATCGCCCCCACCGATTGCCCAGGTCTGTCGCGAGACTCGAATATATGCCCTCGACCGGTTTGGCCTTGACGAGGACACGAGCGAGGGCAGACACAAACTGGCCGACAAGGTGTGCCGCTGGGAGAACGAGTACATGATCACGGTTATTTCTGCCGCCATGACTACTAGATTCCCCGGGAATCATAACTATCGGGTTGATATGAGGGACTGCCTTTCCAGCCCCAAGTTGAATTTTAGATGTGACCAGCTGATTCTGGACTTGGCAGTCCTGCGAAAGGATCATAACCCAGCTGATCCCTAGGACGAACAGCCTGAGAACCCCTTGTTTCACCAAGACTCGATCGGCCGTGATGTATTTGACTTGCTCTGGATTGCAGAGAAAAACCAAATCCTGGTGGCCTACCCGGAAACACTAAGATTGGTCTCATCTTCCGAGGTTTGGCGGGACCTAACCAACAGCAGCCAACGCAGACTCCTGGGAGACTGGCTCATTCGAAGAACCCGCTATGTCAGAATCGATGATGCCATCGTCTTCGGCGCTTTGTCGAGCATGGGCCTCAGACAGAAACCTTTTGTTACTTTTAGGGTTAATGATCCCGACGAGCAACACAAAGTGTTACTCTCCCTGCGGACAATCACGGAGCGCGGTCAAAAGGGACGGGAGATGCTGATCAGGCACGCGTTGCAACCATTCAAAGAGCTGTGGGAAAAGTACTGTTGGGAACAACCGCCACCCCCAAAGCCCTTTCCACAAGTGGACGTAGTCATCGACGTGACTATTACACAAGGACCTGAGCCCCGATATGTTGAGGTGGGTAGTTGGCTGCGCTGGCATAGGGCAGATGCAAATGTGTTTCCAGTTCTTTATGATAGAGCCCGGTAGTCCGGGAAATAGATTTTCAGATATTTCATAGCTTCAACCTTGCCGATTACCCGGATCGGCCCGAGTTCAAAAAGTGCCCTTTTTCTGACAGTGACTGACCTGACATCACATTAGAGACATTGAGGGCAGGGTTCTTTATGACGCGAATTGAGGGTTAGAAAAAGAGGTTGAAAGAGCGTTGATTTCTAGGTAAAAAGGGGGGGTAGTTGCACCCTCTTATATAGAGGAATCAGGGCCCTAAATGACCCACTTTTCCGCGTGACATTCTTGACGACGGAATGCTTTCTTGGCGTGTTTCTATCATTTTCTACCCATGACAAGAGGATCGAAATCCAATCCTGTACTATTCGGAGAATGGGAATGTGATGGCTAATCCAACATGGCACTGTTTGTAAAAGATATATAACGAACTAATGACCGGGGTCGTGGCTCGTCGGTTCTGTCCTGTTCTGCAAGTTAGAGACTCCCACTTCGGTCTTTTCAGAGATTTGAAGGGAGAGCGGGTCGATATGCGCTACACCATTCTCTTCACGCTCCTTATGGGAGCTCAGTATGCCAGCAGTCAACGTTGCCAAGGCTACACTCTTTTGCGAGTCCTGAGAAGCAATCTGGCCGAGGCATTACCGTTCTGCCATGACTACCTACATACAGTCTGGAAGTATGTTCCCATGGTGAATGCTGTTATATCCAGCATGTTCCAGACCTGGATCTGGGCTGACATGGAAATCTGCCAAAACTAGAACGGTGATCGTCACCAAAACCATCGGCAGCACCAAAACACTGACGGAAAAGACTACAATTTCAAAGACAACCACCAGGACAAAGACCAACACCAACACCAAAACATCGACGACTACCGTACGATCACCGACCATCACCAGAATCGTTGTCAGTCGAACAACGACAACGAGCTATCTCGAGAAGCATGATGCCGATGTGACTGGAGACGCATTTTACCACATACTTGACGGGTTTCCACCCGAGTCTTTGTCGAGCGGCTGCAGCTGTCTCCCCGACCCGAACACAAGCACCAAGAAGACGACCAGGACCGTGACCGAGACAACGACCACCAGCCCTAAGCGCACCACAACCAAGACCTCCAAGACCACAGCCACAAGGTCAACCGAGACGACGGTGCAGACGACAATCACCCGGTTCGAGACCAGAACAATACCCACAACCACCACGACCTCGACCACGGCTGTATCAACTACACTGGTGCCCAGATCGTTTAGACTCTTGGCTTACGATGCTGTACATTTCAACCTATACTATGCCAAACTGGGGTCAGATAATAGTGACACAATCCTTGACGGGACCAAGAACATGCTGGAGGCCGCCCTATTTACCTTCCAAGAGGAATCCGACTCTACGTATCGGTTGATTCACACCACTTCCGACGGCACAGTCATGTACGCTTATTCCCAGGATGTAGCAAATTCGTCAACGGGCTTGGAGACGTTGAAACTTGGCACGCAGGAAAAAATAGATGGAAAAGAATTTTACTACAGTTGGAACTGGGATCCGAGCACGGGATCGCTCACATGGAATCCACCAACAGGAAAGTTTGTAATGTGCCCTGCCTTCCAAATCTTCCATCCTACACGCATACTCGTCACTCTCGACCCAAAAGCACGGGACACGTTTTGTTCATTGGTCGAATTGTCTGTCGAGGCTGTCTTTTAGGCAACTGGATATTCAACACGGTTCCCGGTTGCGCGTCGATCCCCTATTGTATTGGACACGTACCAAAGAGTCAGGCTGCAGACGTACTGGACTGCTTCAGTTGGCACTCGGTATCGTGTTCAGGACTGCCATTCCAAGATACTGACGCCTTGCTGTGGATTTATGCTTATCAGATACCAACTTGACTATTTACATGTACCGTAGAATGCTGTACACTTGCTAAGCTGGAAGAACAAATACAATATTAAGCCCCTCTTATCTCTTAGATGAGGTACCTAAATCGAGTCCTCACCTCGGTGGCATGAACCGCACCTTCAGACGCCCCAGTTGCTATGCCGGCATCATGTCCCTCTCCCTTCTCATGCCCACCGGCCTCCCAGCCAATTTGAAACTGGCCGCTATCGAGCTTCTTATTCAACCTCAGCAACATCATTCTAAATACCCAACAGCCCACAATAGTCAGTCCAAACATGGCCGTGACAATGCCATAACTCTTGCGATAGCCGTTCTCTTTGAGTTCCCAGACATAAGACCCTGCGACGTTGCCAAGCTGCGCGAAAGCGTTGACCATGGCAAGGGCGACTGCCCGTTTTGCCGGCGGCCGAGGAAAGGACGACGATATCCACGAGTAAAAGATGATGTATCCTGCGTATGAGCTTGCCTGGAGGAATAGAGCCACGTATCGGGCGGCCGTGTTGTCTGTTGACATGCTGATGACGAAGCCTACCAGTCCGCCAACGATGGGCCCGATGATGTGGTAGAACTATCCATTGAGTTGATTAGCATACTATTGCCACATGACTGAGCAGTCAGCAATCAGCAGATCACACTTGCCTTCTCCTGCGTCTTGTCCGCATGCCAGGCGTTGACGAGCGAGACAATACAGGCAAATACCCAAGGAGGGGCGCTCATCAGCAGGGTTGGAACGTATCCGAATCCCAATGTCGCCGTCAGGGTTGGCTGCAAATCTTGTCAGCACCATCGACATGATCAGTTTCACTTCGAGTGGAGTTCACTTACAAAGAAGGCATTAAACGACAAGCCCACGGTATAGACGGTAAACACCAACATCATGACATAAACCTTCAAGTCCTTCACGACCATCAACAACCCATCAAATACCCCCATATCAGCACTATCCTTGTCCTCGAGCCCAACATCCTCCGTCATCCTGAGCCGCGCAACCTCCAGCTCCTCCCTCGTAAAGCCTTTGGTATTTGTAGGCAGATCAGGCAAGATGAAGGCCGCCGAGATAGCCACGGCCATAGTAACCGCCCCTTCAATCCAAAACAACCACCGCCAGGCAGCATGCCCCATGACACCTTGCATGTTCGACAACACACCCGCCCCTATCAAGGCAGAAAACGCATTCGAGATGATATTTCCACAAAACAGAATAGCATTTCGCAACGCAAGCTCCCGTTTAGTATACCACTTTGAGAGAATCAACAAGGCCCCAGGCAGAAAAGCAGCTTCCACAAAGCCGAGCAGAAACCGCGTGGCAACCATACCGCCAAAGTCGGTCGTCACGCCAGTAAGCGTGGAAATCAAGCCCCAGACGACCATGACGGCCGAGATGTACAATGACGGCCGTGCGATGCGGTTGATAAGCATGTTGGAGGGGACTTGCATGAGGATGTAGCCCACGTAGAGGATCGACAGGCACGTGGCATATTGTGTGTTGTCGAGTAAGAGGTCGTCTTGAAGACCTTTCAGACGGGCTGCGGCAATGTTGTTCCTGTCTAGGTAGTTCATTATGTAGATTAGGACGAAGAGGGAGCAGCGGAGGTCGAGCTTTCGTTTGAGGTTCGCTTCTATAGCGGCTCGCTCCTCTGGTTCATAGGTGGTGGCTTTCTCATGATGAGACTCGGAGGGACCAGGAGTGAATGGTTGTGATTTTGGGGTTTGGAGGAAGGCAGACGGTTGATTTTCCAGGTTGTCCGCCATGGTGATGCTATCTCAGTTATTGGAGTCTACGACTTGAGCGTAAATGCAATGAAAGCCGTGAGGGTGAATTGGTCAAGGACGGGTATAATTGCAAGCCGAGTGTGCACAAAAAAAGAAGAGGACTCGAGGAGTGCTACGTAACTCGGGAAAGGGACCGTCGAGATGACCGGTCTCGCGCTGTTGAGTCGTCATTGCTAGCCCCTCCCATTGTAGCCCGCACCTGACCTCCCTCTTCGTGTTGAGAGGAAAGAAGCCGTTTTACCTCACATGGCACAGCAGGAAACAGTGTTGCTGACCTGCCGTTTCTCAGCAAGTAGGCACGAATTTGCCTTGTGATGTAAGGTAATCGAGCCCCTGGAATCGGTACGTACCCATTATGGAGACACCGCTAAACAAGGGCTATCATCGGCTCTTGGCGTGGTGGTCGAGGAGGGCCGTCGATCTCTCCAAGTCAAGCTGACACTTCATCTATTACTGAGAACTGATGAGGGGAACCGGGAGTGAAAGTTCTAAATATTTGCCCCTGTTTTCGAGTGAAACTTGCCCGAGATGTTGGCGCTTTAAAGAAACGGGAACTTACAGTGCCATTTCCCGACGGCGTGGAGGAAGGTTTTGTTGACTGCCCCAGATGCCAAGAGCCAAGCCGGGAGCCACTGTGAGGATCGCCAATCGCCAAGCTCACTCCCCTGAGCCGCATCTCCAGCTTGGACGACACCTTATTTTCACAGCAAACACCAAGAGTCATTCTACAGACGCGCAGACCCAACTGGCGATTAGTGCCATGGGTGCCGAGCGCTATCTCAACCTAAACACGCCCAAAAGATTAATGAGTCATATGGAAAGAGGATACTTCCGTCGGAAAGGGCTGGACCACCGTCGGCGATCGGCGATTTGGCGTACCGAGGGACCACTGACACGCGATCCAGCATCAAACTCAAACCTACACACGAAGAAACAAGAATAAATTCATGCTCTGGACGGGAACAAGTAAAAAAAAAAAAAAGCAGCATGATATGGTATCTTATCCAAACATGATGTCCTCTTGTCGCATCGCATCTACGCCTTCGAGATCCCATCAAGACTTCCAGGAACTGATGGTCGAAAGCGTCAGCCCCCGCAACATAAAAGGAAATGCAACCGAAAAACACCCGCCAAATACGAAACCCAAAGCGCCATAAAGTTTGTACCCTAAATTGTTTTTATGCATGTCACATCCTCCTCCTCAGCCCCTCCAAAAGGCCCTGGATGCCTTTCCTCCCTCCACCGCCAGCACCATTGTTCAACACAATAACCCTCCTCCCCTCCCCAAAACCGCCCGTGATAAATCCAAATAACCCAATACAGAAGGCTAGCCACAAAGCCGTCAATATCCCCGCACCGGCCCGGTCCGCTGCGGTAATCTCCTTGTGCACCCTAAACAGATTTGCCTCCCCGCCAGCGTCCGGATCGCCCTTGCTCGTCCCACCCGTAGAATTCGTAACCGGGGGCCGAATATCCTCCAAGTCCACCAAGAGCGTCATGATGGCCGCCAGGGCATTCATCTGCTGCCCGGCCCCCGTCAAGCCGTCGTATTTCCCTGTATTCCAACGAAACCCGCAGATCCGTCCGTTCGCCCCGCCCGAACAAGAGGACACGGCAGCGGCGGCCGAGACTCGAAGCGTGTTCATGACCTTGTCGTGCAAGTAGGGAGCGACCTTGACGGCGTTGGCCATCCAGCGGTGGACGTAGCCTTTGAAGCTGAGCATGTCGGTCTTGCACCTGATTTGGTCGGGCAGCTCGCACGATATCTCGATCATGGGACCCGTCTCAAAGAAGACGGCAATCGTACGGTCGATGAGGCGGTCGAGGCGGGATTTCCATTTCGACTGGGTCGCGCCGGTGGACTGGAGGCTACCTGTATCAGCCGCTTTCTCTTTGCGCAAAATGGGACGAGAGACGAAACTCACGACATTGTACATGAACGCCGCTCCCTGGATCAAAACGCCGGCATTGTACGAAAACTGCGCCTTGAAAACATCGGTACAATTTGTCTGCACATGGGCTCCGTCGTACACATTGATCGCATCGTCCATCAGTCCAACAGCAGCCATCCAATCCCACGTCTGTTCCGCATAGTCCGAGTAGGTCGTATTACTCGTATAGCGCGCCAATCTCGCGCCAAGATTAAAAAAGATGCCATTCGCAATACTGTTTTTATAATCGTACCCGATATTAAACTGCGGTATCTGCCATCGCATGCCCCCTCCGCAGGTACTATCATGTCGTTCCGGCGCTGCCTGGGTGTTGAACACGGCCTGTGCAAGTTCCAGCCAACCAGGCTGGTTCCCATTGCTCGGAGGATCGGGAAACATGGTCTCGGCAGCAAGCATGGCGCTCATGCCCCAAAACCCTTGATCGTCGTTTCCGAGCGAGGCAGTCCAGTTATCGGGCATGTAGGCGTGCTGCGGAGGGCCCGACTGGAAAATAAGGGACTGCATTGTCGTCGGGATATATGACTCGTCGCCGGTGTAGAGCCAGTAGTCGATCATGGTGCCCCAGAGTGCGCCGCCTTCCCACCAGTAGTAGTCGCCCCCTGGCGGCGGACCGGGGAGGATGCCTGGGATTTTGCCTGTTTGGTTGCCGCTGTAAAAGGTCATTAGGTCGTAGGCCACTTGGCTTGCTGCTTTTCGGAGGGAGGCTGTCATTGGGGAGGCACTTGTTAGTTTATTTGCCGTTGTGATGTGCTCAGACGTATCACATACCTGGGTTGTTCAGGTCGACTTGGAGAGCTGCTTGGGCAGATGTCGCTGCCCATAGCAAGCCGCCGAATGTTGCTATTGGTAAGGGTATCATTATAAAGAACTTTGTTGTTGACTTGGGAAGAAAAGGAGTAAAACAAGACCTAAAGTGAAGAGAGACAGCGGACAAAGGGTCAAGACATCATGGCCATCATATGAACGTGGACAGCGACGACGACAAGGTCAACGCGTGAAACGTAGACAAAACTGGAGTGACCAGCGCGCTGGAATGCACAAGAGGGGACCGAGGGGGACATATGACCCCAGTAAACCGGCAACATACGCCATCCTCTCTCCCTTGCTTCAAGTTTGCCTCAAACGTGCATCCATTTCAGCCCAAGCGGCTTCAGTTTTCGTCAGATTGAACAAAAAGAAAAACGACCCGATACCCGGGTCAAAGTTCAATTTCGCATGACTGACCTGATCTGTCACATTGTGGCTGGCCTGCTGACCAGGACATTGAGTGGACGGCTACACAATTCACAATACACAATACACAGTAAAACGTCAGACCCCTGGGCCCTGCAGCTGCATCAAACACAACAAGCTTTCCAGCGCAGATGCTCCCCACAGCATCGAGAAGTTTGATTGGGCTTGGCTTCACGCACTGGGAACACGGGATGCAGGGTCGGCCGCCACTGCAGGCAGGGAACCACGTCGGCGGTTGTGTTTCGCGCCGTTGTTGGCAATCAGAGTTCTTTGTGAAATGCCTCATACTGCTCTGGAGCTTCTCTATGTGGATAAGTGGGAAGTGAAAACAACTCGGGGCTACGTAAAGAGAGTTGTACTCCGTACCACCGCGGATACACAGATCTTCGGGTGCCGGGACACAACTGTCGAATGAGGCATGTGGCTGTGGCTGTGTGTTCAGGGGACCCGACGCTGACATGAAGGTGAGACAGTGGCAGCCATCCACTACCTAAAATGTCAATGTTTTGTAGGTCCAAATGAGATATACAAGCATGGTACGGATACCTTCTGCCACTATGAGCCTGAACCGATCTAGGAAGTCGACAACGAGTATCTGCCAAAGAGAAAAGACAACAACATCAATGGCTCCAAGAAAATCTGTCTACTCCGTAGCCTATGTATATTCCCTTCTCACCATCACTTAATGACCGCCATAAAGCGTCTTAAACACGCCGCCCTCCTTCTGCACCAGCTCCCCAGGCGGTCCAACCTCGACCAACTTGCCCCCATCCAACACAAGCACAACATCGCTATCCATAATCGTATCCAGACGATGCGCAACCGTGATGATGGTATGTTCCCTAAACTCGTCCCGGATAATCCTCTGCATGAGGTTATTCGTCTCCACGTCCACGTTACTAGTCGCTTCGTCCAAAAGAACCACCTTGCCACGGGTTGAGCGCATAAGCATCGCGCGAGCCAGCGAGAAGAGCTGTTGTTGTCCCTGAGAGAGGGGCAAACTCTTCATGGTTGCGTTGAGGTTCTCAGTAGCCGAGTAGCCGCTTTCTTTCGGATCCGGGACCAACAACGGCTTTGCATCTGGGTCCAGAGTGGCGGCATCAATTGCTGTCACGGTTGGCGCAGGTGTAGCTGAGCTGCTGCTTCCATTGGCAGGGACGGGGGCCCCTCCCATGGAGGCTTCGAGTTCTCGATCTTGTCTACCCGCTTCTGCCGTGTTGCTCGTTCGCGCCTGCAGGACCGACCACAGCTTCACCTTCTCCAGTGCTTGGATGATTTCGTCGTCCGAGGCAGCCGACTCGGTGATGTCGAGGTTCTGACGCACAGTATCTGTCATGACTAGCATCGGTTCTTGGGGAACGGTAATGATTCTCGACCGAATCGCATTCCGAGGCATGGTCTGTATATCCAGGTCGTCGATCCTGATGGTCCCCGACTCGATCTCGATAAGCCGAAGGAGACTGAGCAAGAGGGACGATTTTCCTGCGCCTGTCCGACCACACACGCCCACCTTCTGTCCTGGCTTGATTGCGACGGTCATGTCTTTGACCGCAAGTGTCGACGTGTTGTAGCCCGCAGACATGTGGTCAAAGTCAATTTCTCCTCGTGCCGGCCAGGTCGAAGGAGGCTCCAGAACCTCTCCTGGCTTGTCTTCTGGCTGCAGATCCTTCTCGAAAGATCGGAGACGTGAAATGGCACCAAGGGATGTCTCCATGCTAGTCCATGCCTCGACCAGCCGTAGCAAGAAGCTGTTGGCCTGGAGCACCACATTGAGAGCAATGCCAATCTGGCCACCCGTCGTTGTTCCCTTTAGCCAGACAGCCAGCGAAATGACAAGCATGGCCAGTCCCATGACGATCAAATCCAAGACCGTGTTGAGCCACCGCTGTATGGCCATGAGCATGTAAGCTGGCCGCAGCTGTTGCTCGACCTTTTTGACGTTGTCGTTGACGAAAGGTCTCTGCCATCCAAAGGCCCTGATGGTGGCCACGCCTTCCAATGTCTCAAGAAAGCTGGCATTGACGGCTGCCCTCGTCTCAAGATCGAGGAAACGAAGTTGTCGAGAGGTGGCCAGGTAAAACTTCTGGACCAGGAACACCACAACAAAAGTTACAGGCAGGGTGACAATCATGAATGGCTGAACAACGCCCAGCAATATCCATTGGGACAAGAGCCTGAACACCGACTGGCCAACGAGAAGCAGCGCTCTGGGAAGTCGTCGGTCGATCATGCTGGTGTCGGCGCTGAATCTGTTCAGCGTCGTGCCCGTGTCGGTGGTGCCAAAGTAGGACTGGGGAGCATGCATGACAGTCCGGAGCAGCCGAGCGTGGAGCGTGTTGCCTGATCGTGGAGCGATTACCAGAAAGAGGTTTCCTATCGTCGTCATCAGGCTGCAGAAGGCGCCTAGTGAGATCAAGAAAAAGATGCCAGAGTAGTACCACATGTCTTCTCCTCCGCTCTCGGCCCACCATCGCAGCCAGTATGGCGTGAGACCGAGAAAGACGGCGTAGACCGACATGCTGCAGACTAGGACAAGGAGCTTGGAGGCGCCAATGGCCCCGAAGTAGTACCCTGTGGGGATATTGATCGTCAGTGACAGTGCCTATCAAGAGAGAAAGTGTAACATGTGGCATACCGTAGAGAGTTATGTCTCCCGTTTTCCGGCTAAGGTCCTCCAGCTCTGCCTTCGGAGCCTTGGGCGAGGATCCCTGGAAACCCTCTCTTCCATGGTTGTCGCGGTTCTCGTTCGGGCTGTGCTTTGCGTCCTTGACCACCACCTGACTGATATAGCCGGCGCTTGCCCGTAAATCAGCCCAGGTCCCTTGCTCCGCAATCTCGCCGTCCTCACCGATGACGACAATATAATCTGCCAAGGGTAGATGTTGGGCTGCGTTGCGAGTTAGCGGTTGCCATAGCAAGAGAGACAAATAACGAAGAACATACTGGCATGAGTGATGAGTAAAACGGTCGTTCCGAGCTCCTTGAACAGTCCATTCGGTCCAATGAGATTGTCAACGATGTGCCGTTCTGTCGTGGCATCTAGGGCACTAAGGACGTCATCGAGAATGATGAGTTTGCGCCGGGAGTATACTGCGCGTGCAAGTGCCACTCGCTGCTTTTGACCGCCTGACAATGTGATTCCCCGGCTACCAACCACGGTTTGGTCGCCGTCTGGTAGCTGTTGAAGGTCCTCTTCAAGATCGCATGCATGCAACACCTTCCTGTACCATGGCTCGTCGAGTTCGGTGGTGTCCCCTGGTGGACCACGAATGATGTCCTTGATAGTTCCGTTTATCAACCAGGCAGTCTGGGAGCAGTATGAGATGGACCCAAATGCCGTCTTGATCACGCCCGAGTCGGGTGGAAGATCTCCGAGAAGCGCCTTGGCCAGCGTTGTCTTGCCTGTTCCTACCGCTCCCGCACACACAATAAGCGACCCTTTCTTAAAGGTAGCACTGATATCCTTCAGTGCAGGGTCGGCGGTCAAGGCCGGTCGAATCGTTGCCTTCTCAATCGCCACGGCAACGCTCTCCTCGCCTTGGCCATCTCCGATCAGAGTGGCCATGGTGCTGTCGGAATCACTCGAGGGCTCTGACGCGTGACTCGAGCTTGTGTCTCCATTAGATGCATTTTGATTTGAATATCTCTTGTCCAGATACTCCCGTTTGTCCTCTCGATCGGGACTGAGCAGATACTTCTGGATGCGGTCATAGGCAGCGAAAAACATGGCAAAGTTGGGCATTAGGACAATGATGTAGTTGGCCGGGCCCGTGACCATGCCAATAACCGCCAGCGACGTGAAGGCAGTGTTGACGTCGATGGCCTTGCCCCCACGAAGTTGCGCTTGAAGTGCGTAGAGAATCAATGTCACAGCCGGGCTGAAGAGCGTCACAACGGTTGCTGTCACAAGTGTTAGCATCCAAGGTACTTGACTGTTGGAGAACCATGAACCTACCAGCAATGTTGAAGCCCACAATGAGCCAATTGAAGCTGATATAAGCCTTGATCTCACTGTCTCGCGCCTTTTGAATCTTGGCCTCCATCTTGTCGACAAGACCCATCATCTTGATGTTTTTCATCGAGTCCAGGATCGCTTTCGTCATCGAGACACGGCTTTGCGTTGTCATGGTCAGCGCTTTTTGGCGTCCTGCAATGTTGACCGTGATATATCTACCACCCTGGGAAGTGGCAGCAACAAGAAGCAGAGGCATCAGGCACACCCAACCCAACTCTGTGGCAAGGAGATACAGTCCAATGCCGAGTTCCAACGACTGAGCCCATAGTTCGTGGACAAGCTGGGCAGTATATTGAATGGCGTCTGCGTCGTTGCTCATCAGCGTGACGGCGGCCGACTCGTCAAAAATGCCATCTTTGATGGTCAGACAGCGGTTGTGGATCAGCCCAATGATACCCATTCCCGACATGACGGTAAGTCGGTTAGACCGGGCATCGTACAATCCATTGAATATCTGGCTCGGAAATCAGTACCTGTTGACCATCCAGGGGCATTCAATGTGACAACTTACCGCCATGCCAAAATAAATGGTAAAGGTCAGGAGAATAAGACGAAAGGCCTCGTTCCTGTCTTCCATGGGCGGGAGGGTGCTGCTCACGTAGGTGATAGCCCGACTGATGAGAAACGGCTGGCAGTAGCGGAAGACAGCGTAGAGCAAGCGAGGAGGGATCACATCAACGTTGGCGCGCCACATGCAGGTGAATTGTGCGATCATGAGCGACCACCTGCCCTCGGGCTTTTCTGTAAAGACATGTCAGTGCTCCATATATGGCTGAAATCCGTCCCTGAAGGATAGGATTACTTCTCTTGTCCCATTGAAGCTGCATTGCCTCCCGCATTTTCATGGTATCCATATACGAGGCAAGCGGAGGCATGTCATCACCTGACAGTATCTTCGCATTGCCTAGGGCAATGTATTTGTTGACCCACCAAAAGATGGCATTGGAATAGAAGCCGCCTCGCTCTTCGGGGGACAAGCTCCGGTATTGCTCTCGTAGAATAGGAGTCTTGTTCTGCAGCTCGAGACCCGCAACGATCAATTTGGTCACGAAAATGGCGATTGCCAAGGGGGTGTAGTAGCACAGATTCTTTGCGACCCAGTAAAGACCAACTTGGATGAGATGGGCGAATATGCTGAACAGGAGGTAGCTGGTCAAGAGCGTAGATGGGGCCACAGTCCGGCCGTGCTCCAGGAATGAGACCACACATAGTGCGGTTGATGCAATGAGTGCCAATACATTTGCTGCCAGCGCTATGTCAAAGTTGGACGTCTCCAGAAAACCAAGAACCACATGGGTTAATTGCAATGCGAAAAGGGTAAATGTCGCAATCTGAGTCCGAGTTAGCACATGATGAGAAAATCGGCAAGCCGCAATGGTCTTACTGCTTTGACAATGCCCCTATAGTTGGGAGCAGTCACCAGTTTGGCGCGGTACAACGTGTATATCCTAATTGGGGCAGATATGAGCAGCGCTGCTGCTGGACCGAACAACAGAATGTTCCACAGGATGGCGTCCACTCGGGGGTCGTCGGCAAGGTAGCCCCGAGATGCCCCGAAGCCGGCGCTGACGCGTTCATTTGGAGGCAGGCACAGCCGTTCGTCCCATTGCGATGCGCCGTGCCATCGGGACTCGGAGCCCAAGAAAATGGGATGTTGGAGATGGGACATAATGTCGTGTCTTGTTGGCGATGTCAGCAGGAAAAAGGAGACGAGAGGGAGTCGGCCGAGTTGGTCGTTTTTAGTGTTTTGTCCGTCCCGCTTCGTAACATCGGCAACGATTGAACAAATATTCGGGAGCCTGTCAGCAGGATGAAAGGGCACAAACTCGGAGTTGATGGTATTGCCTCAAATGTGCAGTCTGGCGGCACATGGCGGGATGACTGCGTTGCCTGATGAAGATTGCCAGCGATGTTCCGGGTGAAAATGCTAGAAGAATTGAGGTCGTTTACGGTACGGATATCTGCCGTCGCAACCGGTCACTGCCTGGGCGTTCCTTCTCGGATGGAATTCCACCCCCGGCCCCTGTCGGTCCGCCGTGATAACCTTATTTCCGTCAACAAAGAGACGGAGGAGCTCGAAGGATGCCTGTGCACTACCCATCTCGCGGTGTCAAATATGCAAGGATCAATATACACTAAAGCAATATTTGCCCAGAGGGAAAATCCCAGCTACGAATGCCTACAAAAAGGCATTTGAAGGGCGGCCTACGAGGTATGGACCGCTATAATAATTTCTGGTTTGTTCACTAATGTCGGTACTTACTGCTGGGCCTGGACCGCTGGACCTCAATCAACCACTGGCCAATCCCATCACTGGACGCCTTATGTCCGATTGTCCGTGCATGGGGGCGGAATTCCACGTTCCTTGGCACTGACGGTCTCCACTTCCCCGATCATCTCCGTCAATCCTCCACTTCTTCAGAACGTTGCCCGTGTTCTCCCAAACAGGAACCCAAGTTATAAACAGTCAACACACCTCCAGGCTATAATGACCAAGAGCTCGCGCCTCTATGTTTCTGTCTGGTATTTGAAGGTCATTACGGAGGCACTCACCCTGTCCCGTACAGTTCCGACTCTCTGAGAAGACACAGGCGGGAAGAACCGGCCAGCACCTCGTCGCACTCTTCATGCCCTCCAGGCTCCCAGCTACACAACCCACGTGGTGTCGGCCATGAGATAATTCTGGTCGTCATTTCAAGCGTTGTCGCTGACATTTCGGGCGAGGATGACCCTCTTGATGCAGTTTATGAGTTTCGGGGACTTGGAGGACATATCTCTGTCGAGAGTGGATGACTGGAGCGTTCCGTGGCCCGTCGCTGATTCCAACCGCCCGTGAAGGGGCCAGCTTTCAAGTTGATATCGGCGATAGGATGCATCAACAAGTCGACCCGAGCCGACTCGCTCGATTCAAATATGCTATCAAACGCCTGCGGCATCGAATGTCGTTCGCTCCGTTGCTGTTTTCATGCCGGCGTAAAGTTCAACCTCCCGCCGAGCTTGGCGTCGCGGATTCTGCTCACAAATCCATTCGGCGCAAATATTCCCCCGGTTGGCGTCGCTTGTGGCATCGGCCGCTCGCAATCGTAATGCTTCGCGATTGGTCAGATTCTCAACACCCGCCCTCCCTTTGAAGACAGCTTCCCGAGATGTCTGCTTTTTGGAAACAAATGCTGGTGGGTTTTCACTGATTTAATCGGCGTCTTAATGGCTGTGCAAAGTCCATGCCATGGCTATTGCACGATACATCAACGGTTTGCCAAGAGTCTACCGACAGGCGACATCTTTAGGTGATGTGCTGTAAACATATCAAGCACAGGTGTTATACCATAACAGCCAACCTTAACGGACAGACATAACGGACATGCTGTACAACTTGACCGAACAGAGACCCTGAGACTCTTCGCATGTACACTTACGCAATGAGTGCCCAAAATACAACATGGCTTAACTCCGTTGGGTAAACACTTCACCTTGAGGCTTGTTCGTACCCAATCGCCTATTCCGACAGCCTGGATCGACCGGAGCCGGGACCGCGGAACGCCGATGACGGCTTGACAATGAGCTGAAACCTGCACATGTGCCCTTTCCACATCAATACGCATTGCCCACGGAGTAATTATTCAGCTTGGCTTTGTTGGCCTAACATGGCTGCGTTGGTTGTGGTTAGGCAATGCTCGTTATGGACGGGACTTGCTCCGAGCAGAGCATGTCGGTACAGTCGGACATGGCAGCATGTAATCCTCGATCCCTGGACTACCGATGATATTGTATGGGAGTTCGAGGGTGTCCTTATGCAGGGTGTCTGATATAAATGCCCACTGTCCCCCAAGAGGCAGGTGAATCATGTCTTGCCATCTCTTTGTTTGTATATTTTGGTAGTATCACAACTACCAGTACTCCTCCTTCTAGGATCTTCAATAATCGATAATTACCACAATGTCATCACCAGCCCCGGACATAGTCCCAGAAAAGGACGACAATGGCTCCGAAACAGGAATATCCACCCTCGCCCCGGGGACCATCACCACCCCCAACGGAGGCGGCACCGACTCTGATTCCACCACAGCAGCAGACCAGGCCAGTCCCATCGTGGGCGGAAAACAGCCCTTCCACCCTAGCCGAGACTTCCTCTTGGCCTTTAGTGCGCTATGCGTCGTCACGTTGGCCATCGCCTTTGACGCAACCTCGATATCCGTCGCCCTGCCCATCATGAGTTCGGCCCTGGGCGGTACCGCACTTGAAGCCTTTTGGTCGGGCACCAGTTTCCTCTTGGCGAGCACTGTGCTTCAACCTACCGTTGCGGGACTGAGTAACTTTTTGGGGAGGAAATCTGTACGTCGCCATCCTCCCTAGGTGCCTGCAACATAGCCACCAGGCATAGAACTGACATTCTTGACGTCAACAGATGATCTACGTCGCCTCTGCCCTCTTCACTGCTGGGTCTCTCATCGCCGCGCTGGCCAATAACTTTACCGTTATCCTCGTCGGACGCACTATCCAAGGTGTCGGTGGTGGTGGACTGATTGCTCTCACAGAGGTAGGTACCTCTATGGATAATACATGACTTGAAGACCCTTGATACACTCATCTAACAACTCTCTTGTGTCTCGTTAGGTGGTGATTACCGACCTAGTCCCGCTGGCCCACAGAGGAACATGGCTCTCGGCCCTCTCAGCAATGTGGTCAGTCGGCACCGTGACAGGCCCCTTGATCGGCGCCGGCTTCGCCCAAAACATCACCTGGCGCTGGATCTTTTACATCAACCTGCCCGTCATTGGCCTCGGTCTTCTATTCGTCATCTTGTTCCTCAACCAGGAGGCCATCCCGGGTGCCATCCTCAGCAAACTTGGGCGCTTCGACTGGGTCGGCTGTTTCCTTTTCACAGCGTCCTCCACGGGCTTTCTGTTTGGCCTGACGACGGGAGGAGTCATGTACGCGTGGGATTCGTGGCGTGTTATCCTGCCACTTGTGCTGGGACCCGTTGGACTGGGGACATTTTGGTGGTGGGAGTTCAAGAGCGGATTCGTGAATGAGCCGCTTATCCACAGGGGCTTGTTTACCAATTGGTCCATGGTACTTACCTATGTGTTGGCCTTGTTGCATGGCATGATTCTGTGGAGTCTGCTCTACTTTTTGCGTGAGTTGTTTTTTTCCCATTCAGTATTTTTGGGGAAGTGCTAACGTGACTTGATGAATAGCACTTTACTACCAAGGCGTCAAGTTTTACGCACCCATTACCTCGGCCGTCGCACTTCTACCTCAAACCCTGACCGTTGCTCCCGCTGGCGCCGTCGTGGGTATCGTGGCAGGAATAACCGGCATCTACCGCCCGTCCATCTGGATCGGCTTCTTCCTCACCACGTTTGGCTCAGGCCTGCTTCTCTTGCTCCAACCTGACACTTCAGTGGCACAGTGGATCTTCCTCAACGTCCCCGTCGGTATCGGCACAGGCATGCTCTTCCCTGCCATGGGCTTGTCCATCCAAGCAGCATGTGAACCTGCTCTAAACGGAGAAGCCGCGGCATTTTACAGCTTTGTCCGTACATTCGGACAATCCGTCGGCGTGGCTATCTCGGGCGTAATTTTCCAGAATGTCTTTCGGCAAAAGCTGGACGAGCTGGCTGCGTTTGCCCATGTGGCGTTCGAGTACAGTCGGGACGCTACTGCCGTGGTGACCATCATAAATACAATGCCTGACAGTCAAGATAGGAGAGATTTGGTGGTTGCGTTCAACGAGGCGCTGCATGTGCTCTGGATCAGTCTCATTGCGTTTGCTGCGGCTGGGCTAGTGATTAGTGTGTTTATTCGTGGCTATTCGTTGAATCAGGAACATGTCACGGCCCAGGGTCTTGTTCAGAGTGATGGGGAGAGGAGCGGGAATGAGTTGAGCGATCAGGAGAAGAGGGTTTGAGCGATTGTCCTTGTTGGTGATGGTGTTTAAGGGGTCCGAATTTCTTTTATCTACAGGGAATGCGCTTATAGAGTGGGGGTACGCTTTGGGACTCGTATTAGTTGTAGAAGTAACGTATTCGGTACGGATAATCCAATAATCACAACTTTTTGTTCTGCGACGTCCTTTCTCTCCTTTGAACCATTCCAGTCTTGCTGGAAATGTCACAACAAGGGGTCCAAACCTGCATTCTGGTTGCATTTCCAGGGGCTTGTTCACGTCCCCTTCTGCCCCCGACCTGATTAATAATGGACGGCCCTTCCCGCTGCTCTGCCTCCTTTGCCCTGTGAATTCCTGGCATTCACAGGGGCACAGACCCCCATTTAGACTTGGCGGCCCAAAAAACGTGGCACACCAGGTTGAAAATCGAGAATTGTGACGCATTGAGTGGTTGGGTGTGACAGATGTGTGATGAGATGCATTGATGCCTGTCGGACTCGGATATCAAGAGGGTGTGACAGCCCCCCCCGATTCGGTAAAGGTGAGGGTCTTTTGGGGGTTCTTTTCAGTTTTTTACTTCTTCTGTGGTGGTGTGGGATGCCTGAAAATTGGCCACTCAGCGCTCAAGCGCAGGAAGGTTCGGGATGAGAGCGCCGCTGGATCATGAGTTCTATCCCCTCCTCCCTTACCGCACTTAACCTCGAAATGTTTCTCATTCTTCACATCGCCAACTTATCAATTTTCATCGCCATTCATTTCACCTGTCCCCTTTGTCGCGCAGGATCGCAATACCGATACCCTATAAAACCTAATCACTCCCTGGGCTGCGCATAACATCATTTCATGTATCATCACCAATACGACTTCATCGCCCCACCTAGACCTACATCGGGCGCATTACATATCATCCCAGATTGAACACCAGGCGCGCGTGCATGTCGACGCGATAGAAAATCGCAGAATAAAAGAAGAACAATGACCTACCTAGCTTAATCTCCAAGGCGCCCTTGCATAGCACCCAAAAGACTTGTGATGGCTTCGAACCACGGGTCCGCGCGACCTGGTCACGACAATGAGGATCATGGACCCATGAGCTTTCCTCAGTATCCTAGGACTGCTGGCGGTCCTCCGAGCATAGTATCGTCACGGATGACAGACATTGGGTCGGACGACGGGGTAGACAACGACGCGAAAAATCGGGTCCAAAGCGGTTTCTCATCCGAGGCCGGCGGCGCATCACGACCTGGCACTGCCCGGACCGGCATCTCATCCAGCAGAGGCCACACTCATACATGGTCGCAGAGTCAGCAGCTGAGGAGAGGACTATCTGGTGCACGACGTGGGAGCGGGACTGCAAGCTCAAACTCTCCCCGACCCCCAAGCTCGAGCCATGTTCCTTCACTCACTTCTCATGCTTTCTTTCGCCCTATGAGCTCGCAGAAGCTCCAGGCGCAGCGGAGTGGCCCACGTGCTCCAGCCGGATCGATATCTCGCCAGCACAGTCCGTTCCAGGCAGCACCACCAGCCGAAGCGAGTAGTGTCGCGTCCGGACAGCAACATGGCACCCAAGCTATTCCCTTGCCAGTGCCGGTGCCGGTGCCAGTCCCACACCCGGAACCGTTTCCAGTCCGACCTTTGGACGATGAGCCGCGGCCAATGTCGCACGGGACAGAATATACGTCCAACACGAGTCCCACCAGGGGTCACTACCCCCACAACAGTCTGTCCGAGAGTGTGCGGCCACTCCAAAAGAAGACGCCGGCAGAGAGCAAACTCAGCAGAGGATTGAGTGTCAAAACGGACGGAAAGAGCGGCTACAAGAACTCGCTGGTGGGCAATCTGCCAACCCCACGATCCTTTAGGTCAGGTTTTCTTCTCCCTGCAAAAAGCAGCTATACAAGTCCTGCCGACCGAGACCGAGAGCAAAGTGACAACTGGGTCAAGATGCGAACAGGCGCATCGAAACTGGACTCGGTAGCCTCAACACCACAGCATAGCCCAACCAAGAAGCCGTCAAGATCAAAAACCAAGCTCCCAAAAGCATCCTCTAAACAAAAACAAGAGCGGAACGGAAAGAAGAGCGGCGGAAATAACTACAAATACTTTGAAGGCAACACCATCTTCTGTTTCGGCGGTCGTCTCCTCAACACGCGGCAAGCCAGACCCGTCAACCTAGCCACCGCCGTCGCGGTGATTCTCCCAGCCCCGCTCTACTTCATCTTCTCAGCGCCCTTCATCTGGCACAACATCTCGCCCGCCATCCCCCTCGTGTTTGGCTACATCTGGTACATCTGCCTCTCATCATTCATCCACGCGTCAGCCATGGATCCCGGCATCCTCCCCCGGCGACTGCACAAGAACCCGCCTCCGGACGAAAACGAGGATCCTCTCCGCTTAGCACCACCTTCTAATGACTGGGTGCTGGTTCGATTGCCTGATGCCAAGCCCCCGACTGGACATACACATACGGCCGGTTGCATGGAAGTTCCGGTTAGATATTGTAAGACCTGTCTGATCTGGCGACCGCCTAGGGCACATCACTGTAGGCTGTGTGATTCTTGCATCGAGACGGTAGATCACCACTGTGTTTGGATCAACAATTGCGTTGGGAGACGCAATTACCGGCAATTTTTCACCTTTATCGTCACAGCTACATTGGGCTGTTTGTTTATTCTGGCATCTTGTCTAGCCCAGATTTTGGTCTATCAAAATCGGCAGAACTTGAGTTTCGGCGAAGCAATATCCCAGTTCCCAGTACCCTTTGCGCTGGTATTTTATTCATTGCTAGGATTGTCATATCCCGCTCCATTAACCGTCTATCATTTGTTCTTGATCCGCAGGGGAGAAACGACGAGGGAGTTTCTCAGCAGCAAGAAGTTACCGCCCAAAAACCGCTACAGGCCGTTCCAGGCGGGAGATTCCTTGGTCAGGAATTGTCTCGTTGTTTTGTGTCGCCCCAGGGGGCCAAGTTATTATCAATTCAAGAAGGCCTATCATAAAGGGGATCAGAGATTAGCGCCGGAGAAGAGGAGTAAGGGAAGATGGGGATTTGGGTTTTCTTCTTCTTCTTCCGAGGAGGGCAAGAAGGGGACTGGGGAGGAGGCGGATGTTGAGTTGAGGGAGTTTGGTGATCGTGGCGTGCCGGTTAGGGACGGCGTTGGCATGGTCGTTACCGACTTGACCAAGGATGCTGCGGATCATGGGAAGGCAAAGAAGGTGTTTGGGTCTTGGGGGAGGAGTAAGGGGCCTGTTTTGCCTAGGTAGCGACGGCATAAACATCGCTTGAGGTCGTAGGACTTTTGTTTGTATTTCTTCTTGGGCCCGTACTACTCATAGAGAGATTTATATCTTTTAATCTTGATTTATCGGGAGCTCGGCAAATCATCACGTCCGACTCACTATTATATATTCAGCATCTTTCAAGTTTGGCAGCGATCAACAAAACGCTCAACCATGTTGAAGATGAAAAGGGAGAACATGCCTGGAAAAAGTTCAAGGAACTGAAAATATGGCCCGTTAACAACACATAAATAGAATCTTGGCTGCCAATAACTTGCTAAAGCATAATCATGAACACTTGGGTCCTGACCTGCACGGATCTTTGCACAAGAGCAACGCATGGGGTGAATTCAACGTTTAGGACATCTCACCAGTCAACAATTGAAACGTCAAAGGAAGATGGTAGCATTTATGGATTCTTCAACCGCTGTTCTGGCCATTCAGAGAAGCTCGTCTGACGTGACACAGCATAGAGCCAGATATTGAAGAGTCTCTCCCGACTGGCAGGACTTGCCACGGCAGATTACTCGGTCTAATGTGGAACTGCCGGCTGAGATATCACTTATACAGTTACACTCCATGTCAGTCTTACAAATGGTTTTTGTACCACCGTCCTCAGCCCATACACATGTAGCACATTCAAATAAATGAGATATCTCTCCCATGGCAGATATGGCATCACTCGCATTGTCAGTTCATACCATCTCCCTTCCTATCAATGACAAACGGCAGAATGTCTACCACAACTGCCTCGGACAAGGCTCACGCGTCAGCCCCTGACAGCAACAACATGAAGGCAGAAAACATCAACGTCTCCATAAACCAGCCGGAGTCAGAGACACAAGATGAACAGACGCACCCAGATGAAAAAGCAATAACCCGCCGACTGCTCTTCAAACTCGACACCCGTATCCTGCCTATCTTTGTCCTTCTGGTTCTCTGCTCGTTCCTGGACCGCACCAATGTCGGAAACGCAAAGCTGTACAACCTCGAGAAAGACCTCGGCATGTCGAATACACAATATCTCCAGGGCTTGGCGGCGTTTTACCCGCTTTATATCGCTGCGTTAGTCGGGTCCTCCCTCTTCAGCCACTTCAGTTTCCTCGTTTCCTACCCGATCAACATACTAACAACTCTGTATTGTGATTTAAAAGTGAAATTCCATCAAACCTGGTCCTCAAACGCCTCACGCCCTCAATCTGGATTGCAGTCATGACTTTTCTATGGGGCTTATTCTGCCTAGTCATGGGCCTGGTCCACAACTTTCCGCAGTTCATCGCCCTCCGCGCACTTTTGGGACTAGCAGAAGGTGGTCTCTTCCCGGGCATGGTGTTGTACCTCAGCGGCATGTATACACGTTCTGAGCTCGCACTGCGGATAGGAGTTCTCTACACAGCTACATCCTTGTCTGGGGCATTTGGTGGACTTTTGGCCAGGGCAATGGCAAGCATCGGTGACAAAGGAGGGCTGGTGGCTTGGAGGTGGATCTTTGTCATCGAGGGCGTCTTTACGTGCTTGGTGGCGGTGGTTACTTGGGCTGTGTTGCCTGATAGTATTGCCAAGGCAAAGTTCTTGAGTGAGGAGGAGAGAGCGGTGGGGATGAAGAGGTTGAGGGGCGTGGAGAATGGCACGGGGAGTAAAGAGGGCGAGGAGAGGTTCCAAGTGAAAGAGATGGTCAGGGGCGTGGCGAATGTGCAGACTTTGTTAACTGCTGGGGCGTATTTTGGCTTGTTGTCGGGGATTTATTCTTTTGGCCTGTTTGTGGGTTCGCCTCTCCTAGTATCCTTTCCGTTCACTAGGCTAACAAAAGGTACATGTAATGTTGGCAGCTCCCGACCATCATCAGAGATTTGGGATACACGGCCAACGAGGCCCAGCTGTGGAGCGTCATTCCGTATGCCGTCGCAGCTTGTACGACACGTGAGTACTAATTAGTACCTTTCCTTCCTTGATATCAACACTTGGCCGAGTTAACCAACGCCCAAACTAAGTGGCCGTCGCCTTCCTCTCGGACCGCCTCAAAATCCGAGGCATCATCATGCTCTGCACCATGCCCATCGCCATTATCGGCTACGCGGCCATCGCCAACTTGCCGGCCGGAAGCACCTATCCAAAAACCAGATACGGAATGACGTTCATGATGGCCGTAGGCATCTACTCAAGCGTGCCGCCCAACCTGGCATGGCTGTCGAATAACTCGGCCGGCCACTACAAACGGGCGACGGCGTCTGCGTTGCAGCTTGCGATAGCCAACTGTGGTGGGATCCTGGCTGTGTTCTTGTACCCGGATGTGGATGGTCCATCATATCATCGGGGCCATACGATTGTGTTGGGGTTGTTAGTTGCCGGGTGGTTCCTGTAAGTCCCGGTCATGTTCTGTTTTAGTCTCAACTAACATGAACAATGCTTGCAGAATCCTGGGCAATGTCCTTTACTGCGCCAAAGTCAACAGAGACAAAGGCCGAGGTCTCTATGACAAGTACATTGGCCTTGGCGATGATCGAGAGCCGGGATTCAAGATGGTCATGTAAAGGTAATAAGAGCAGAAAGTCAAGGACCCAAACATCAAGTCTTTATTCATGGTTGATAATACAACCTGGTATCTTAGGTAAATAAAGCGTAATAGAATTTTAAACCCCCTCCAATCTGAGTCTAGTCATAACACCCATGCCATGCCATTTATGGCCTGGTAGGAGCAACAGCAGTGACGGTGAACTGCGAGCACCTGAGGCCATTGACATCAGTGAGGACCTGGGCCTTGCTGTCATGGCCGCTCAAGCAGGCGAAATGGCCGTTGGAGACGATGCGGCCGTTGCCGACGTCGAAGCGGGCAAAGAGGATATCCTTGCGGGCGCAGTCGTCGGCGAGGAAAGAGGTGCCGTTGAAGGCGACGCACGAGGTCTTGCCTACGAGGTCGGGGCGGAATTGTGAGACGAAGGAGCGCTGCACGATGAGCACGTCGGTGCCGAGGATCTTGCCGGGTGTTACCTGGCGATCGGCGTGCGTGTTGGCGCAGGCGGCGTTGACGATGTTGCCCTTTGAGAAGTGTTAGTTGTCTGTTGGGGCTGGAAGAAAGGGGCAGGTAAACAAACATTGTTGGTGAAAGTCAGGCACTCATTGTTGGGGACACCGCCAATCTCCTTGAAGACGAGCGTGTTGGGGCCCTTGACGGGTCCGGTGGGGATGATGATGACCTGGGCGCTGGCGAGGGCGCCGAAGAGGGCGAGACCACTGGTGAACTTCATGTTGACTTGAGACGGAGGCGGTTATGTTGTGATGAGGAGGAAAGATGGAAGGTGGTGAGTTAGATGTGATAGCAGTCCATTGTTGGTGAAGCTGTTGGCTCCTCTTTATACATTCAGTCTGACCACAAGATGGACGAGTTAAGAAAGCGGTTCCTGCCAAGTCGGCTGTCAATGTCAACAAGGGGCGACCAAAATAGCAGCAGCAAGACCACGTCGACTCCATGCCCATGTGGTGAGCATGTGCGCAAATGGAGTGATAATGGGAGTCGTGCCATCTTCGCTTCCTCTAGGCCCGGTTTGCGGCCAAGCACTCAACCAGATATCAGCATTTACAACCCAAGAACTGGGGAAAGATGCGGTCCATTACGACTCCAGAAAGGCATCTTCAACTGCCAAAAGAAGCCTGGACCAGGCCAAGCGAGCGACATAGATACCGTAAACGTCCAAAATGTTACTGTCGATGCCCCAAGAGGCAATTCGGAGCCTTATGCCAAGACCCGACAACCAGGTTCGTGCAGCGGCCAGTCGTCGTGATTCTCGTGGACTGGTTGTATTTTACCCGGATTACAGGAGAACTGCCTCAAGGTCGCTTTGTATGGTGACAACCCGCTGATTTAACCAACACGTTGGTATGGCGTTTGCCATGTCGAGGGCTGCCCTTCGGATGCAAAGTCGGGAGCCGAGATTATCCTGACAATGCGTTCCATGTGCAAGCTATCACCAGACTTGATGTTAGATGGTTGTGAAAGTCTTTGACTGAGGTTGTTTATCGAAGAGAGTTGGAGTAGTAGTGCGCGAGGAGGAGGTAGCAACGAGACCCTGCCAAGCCGTGCTGTCTCTCGTTAGGCCTGGCCCGAGGGCGGTAGCGAGGAGGGTAATGGTAGTTTGCAATTAAGGGTTCCTTTTGAACAGTGAGAAAAAGCTACACTACGCTACTACTTGACATCTATAACATGCCCAATAAGTGCCTATTTATATCCATCGTCGAATGTCTTGCAGTTAAAGTCGTTGTGTAGGATTCCGAGACTCCGTGTTGAGCATGTGGCCCGAGTCTTCAGATCTGTCTTGGACATGAGATTTTGAGAAAGAAACGCAAACGTTCCGGAGGAAATGCCTTGTTGAGAAGAGTGGAGTGGTATCAAAGTAGGGAGTTACCACGTTAGTACATGTCAGGCGGGTACTCGGCTGGTCGGATCCAGCCATCTCGATCTTCAGATCCAAACGGTCGAGATCCGAATCATATCGGGATCAGATCAGAAGCGAGAAGCTACCGTTCCGCGGCCTCATGCATGCAGGGACGTCTTATTCTCCGGAGATGAATTCTCAGAAGAGTCTGCTTCATTCTTGTGCGCGTATGTAATTCAATAGACGAGCTTATCGACTGAACTCCTGAGATGAATGCAGCTTGGAGGAGTAATATCGTTTCGAGGGAATTTTTCCTCCGATTTTGGCCGCGTCTAAGGCGTCTTTTTAACAATACTAAACCCGCCCCCACCCGGCTATATACCCCTGTTGTCTCTTGCCACAAA
>MU858311.1:0-38822 GCA_033297075.1 Rhypophila decipiens | reverse complement strand
TGAGTGTTTCTTGAATACCTCTCACAGGTATGACAGTGTTGAACGCAGTCTTGTCACGAATCAACGTAAGTTGAGCGCCTTGGCTGCAAATAGTCAATTGTATTACTGTTAGACTGCGTTAAGGAGGAAAGAATCTAAGAATCGGCTAGCCAGCGCTCGAGTGGTTGAAGTAGCCAAACCCCGTATGCCAAGCCGCTAGTCGGCTTATCGGCTTATCGGAGCGTGCCGCCATTCCCCCACTATTGCAGTGTCAATGCCCCGCCATCTGCAGTGCCGTCACGTGACAGCCGTCACAGGTACCAGCTGCAGAACTTAGCCCTTTCGATTTCCGGCTGTCCTGGAGTCTGGGCCTTGGGCAATAAGCAGGAGGGAGGCCTAGAACTTTTTCTGATGGAGGAGATCTCACAGTCACAGTCCTCAGCGTATTCCGCCTGAGATGCTCATTAGAGTGTAGATGCAGAATGTTTCTTACAACAATCTATACCACATCTCATAGTTTTCTTGGCTATTTCTTATATCTATCTAGACTAAATCTGAAGAAATTCTCTCTCAAATCCTCAATCTCATTTTACTCTTGAATCATGGTTGTAAAAACGTCGAGTAACTCAAGTATAGATATATCTGGCTTGTGAGACTGCTCGTGGAGACAGTGGAGTCGTGACAAGGCTGTCAAACCTAATCGTAACATTGAGCATTTAACTTCGAAACTTATGCTCTTGTTCAATAACCGCTATGAACCTAACTGACCTGAGATATATACAGGAGCTGTGACGCCTTCCTAATTTGCCTGGTTGTTAGCCGTGTGTCCATGCGGAGGCGTTGTGAGATTCCACCAGCAGGCTGAGTTCAACCTATGGCCCAGTTTGAGTTCTCCCATTTCAGACAAGTAAGTCTGCCAGCTCCACGTCCAGCTCGGGGTACTTATCGCTTCAATTAATCGGCCTTCATGTAAAGAAAAGAGCTCAGCCGGGGGCCTGCGCTGATCCACCATGCCTCAGGCTCCTCCTAGGTAGTCCTCCTCTCAAACCAATACAATCAATGATATTCAGTTAGTATACCCAAGTTAGTTGTCTTATCATTCTAGGGGGAAGACCATATACGCTCGCTCAGTCTAGAACCTCAAAACGTTTCCTGTCAAGCAGTCCGAGCACAACCACGCACCCACATATCACATACTTATGCACATCGCCAAACCAGTGTCAAGAACTTCTAGAGAACCCCTCTTACACTACCAGCAGATTCCATAACGAACAGACCCCCATGGACCCCATAGACCAAGAGAATGGTTACAACCTTCCCGAGACATCAGGCGCACGGACTGGATATGCACGCTTGGGCAAGGACCTTGACATGTACTGTGTACTTGCTCTCGTCTATTGTTAACCCGTACAATCAATCAATCATGGTTTGGAAGAAAAAGAAAACAATGGATAACAACCGACGGTGGAACCTGTTCTTTGGAAAACTGGTTGCGACTGGTTCGTTAGTTGGCTGTCAAGACTACACCCAAAAAGAGCATTATATGTTGGTTCGACAGCGGTCAGTTGGTGATGACATTCATGTGTGAGAGTGTGATTCCGGGTTTTGTTTTGTTTGTATCACCTCCTCTCTTGTTTTTGTTCTTTTTCTATTTCAGTCCCTGTTTTATTTCTTTTGCAATTTCTTCTTCTCTTAATTATAATCCGGGTATACTACTGGAAAGGGTAGACCTTGCAGTGATGGTATCGAGTCACTCGCCCACTCCATACATATACAGCAAACAAATCAAGGTTCTGTGCCTCGGAAGAACGTGCATGATCTGGAGGTAATAGATCTCGAATTCTCAAGTCTATATGCATGTTTGTGACGAGATTGAAGATCCACAACGTCAAAGTGCTTCATCACGCATCGGGGCTTGGTTCGTCTCTGATTTTCCCCGAATAAGGGTGTTATACGGAGAGCACCCGAATGGTTGGTAGATATCGTGATGGCTTGAGGGCGTTCGTTGTTTCCAAGTCTGCCTCATGAGAGTCTCACTCCAGCTGATGCCTCATGAACTTGGAGCTTCAACAATGAGGCACACGAGATCGTCACGTTGTTGACAGTCGCTCATGCTTTGAGCTGAACTCCCGCCGTGTGAACAATTGAGCGTAGCTGAGAAGCTGAATTATCGCGATGAGCTGTCATGTCTTACAACACACGACGCCACCTCGTCATGAGGCGATTCCGACAGACCGGTCTCGTTCCATTTTGAAGCCCCCCAATCAAGCTGAAATCCCATCCCGAATTTGGCGACAGGAACAAAACAAAACAAGAATTACGCATAAGTTAACTCAAAATATCCACGTCGGGATTGGCCAAGCTGAATGGGACACCGAAAGAAAAAGAAAAGAAAGCAAGTTTATGGGAAACACCAAATCTTATGCCACTCTGTTCTCATCCGCCGCGGATGTAGATCTATCGCCCGAAGAGAAGGCAAGTCCAAACTGACCGAGGGGCAAGCAAGCAAGCATATCCGGAAGAGGTCCGAAAGTCCTTGTCAAGCCGATTGATAGCAAAGCACATGGTCAATGAAGTCCGTGGCATGGGGGTGCTTTGACCTCTTACTCGGGGTCCGTTCGGAACTCTTCCGGCCTCGGGGTCGTATCGAGATGCGATTGACTTGGACTTCCTTCTTCTTGGCATAACTAAGCAGTTAGAAAGTGAGGAGTGGGTCATTACCCCTCTTTATTTCTTCCTTGGGAAGGTGTCTTTCTGATCTTCATATTATTATCACGACTTATAGACAGTGAGTTGATTGTGAATTCTCTCGGTGTGCCTATTTCGTGCCGAGGCCGAAGAATGAACCTGACAGCGGCTTGTGTGATTGTGTTGAGCCCTTGCTGTGCATTACTCCCCAGGCATTATGTGGAATGGAGAGAAAGAGCCAGGGGCATTGTCACACAAACCACATTACCTCCTGGTCGCGGAGGTTTATATGAATAAGGTTAAAATGTCATGTCTGGTCCGAACTTTTTATTGTTTCACAAGCATTTTATCAAGCCATTGATGTTCATGACATTTCGTCATTTGAGGAGCTGATGTTTCGACTCTTTGGACTAAAGCGTATCGAGCATTATATCTGTCTATAAGCCACAGCAGGTGTGATCCAAGACGCAGAGAATAGACCGCCTGCACTTGCTCCGTATCACCAACAACATGTCCTCTCGAGTCTCGATGAAGATCACGTCTGATCACCCACAGATCTCCAACGGGGAACACCTCCCAAATGCCGGACCAAATCGAGCTTCCACAAGGTTGACACTCTGAACCCGGTAGCCATCACACTATAACAACTAAAATAAGGAACCCAAGACGCCCCAGACCTGGTAATGCAGTCAGCAATGATGTGCCTTAACAGACGGTTACTATTGTTGTTGTTGTTCCCATTTAAGACCGGGGTAGGGCTACAGACGGTTACTATAACTGTTGGAATATATCCACTACGGCGAATGAGCTATTCCGAGCCGCCTTGGCGGCTCCACAGCCATGGCCACAAAACCACCGGTTTTGGCCCTGAATAGCTACAATTCGATAGACAATTCAAGACCGTTCATGAGCAACACAACGTTATCCTAGGCCCCCAGTAGGGCCAGTCTAATCGTGTGCTTCTAACTACTTGTCGTACCAACAATAACCTGTCACGAGATCTGTGTGAGTCCTGTGAAGCGATATGTCAGCGGGTTAAGAAACAGAAAGAGGGCAAAATGATCCTGCGTGAAAGCTGAGACAGTTTTGACGTCCAAGGGGCCTCCTTCTCCCCTTCCCCTATCACACTGTTGTTTCGTTTTGGAAGGTGAAACGGAGTCTCTTTATGGTTAATGGTCATAAAGCGTTTGTCGATGACGCTGATTGACGAATTAGCAGAAGAGAGAAAAAAACAACGATTGCTTTTTGTTTCTGGAGCCGCTGGTATTATTTGTGATTTTATAGACTCGATGATGGTGATGTTTCGACATCACCGGCCGAACGCCAAGGCCGCATCGTCAGGAGTGTTTCATGGGAAAGGGGTAACCACCATGACCACGATGACTGGCAGAGAGCTTATCGCCATCAAGGTAAGCTTCTAATCCATTGTTATCCACCAAAAATTCACTACAAGAAAGTGAAATAGTAGACAAAAACGGAGAGATCAAACGGGCACCAGTCCACTCAGATCCAAGATAGAGGCACAGCCCGAGAAGGGGCCAAATGCATCATCAAGACGGTTTGAGCCCTAAAACGATCGACAAGAATCTGAAACTCGGAATCTGGACAAGCTTCGAGATTTCTTCCCCTTTCTCACCAAGTCGCAAAGCCATTAGCAGGTTGTACACGGCACTTGCTCCTATCTGGCAAGTACACCATAAAGTACCAGCTACCTTACCTCACGGGATCCAGTCAGTTGCAGTTACAGATCAGATCGGCCAGCGGCTATTTCACCTGGTTCGGAATGGGGATCCGGCTTACGGATCTGCCATCGGATGGACGGAGTAAGAAGGCTGGTGTGAGCGAGTTCCGGGTTCTTGAGAAGGGTTGCCATTGATGTCTGGTTGACTCGGACTCTCCGCACCAGGTAAAGCTGCGCCTGGAAGGAACAAGACCAGAACTTGCTCGGATCGACGAGATGATGGGATGCAAGTTGGGAAGGTGACTGATGCCGTCTTTACCATAATGCTGGAATTGAATGAGTGGGACTCGCTGTCAAAATGGTTGCTGGAAGGAGTCGACGTCAAGGAAGGAGCAAGGGACCGGACCCGCACCGTTGAGCTACGGGGTCACGTCAAAACGGCCGGAAGATTGCCGGCAGAGTAGCGGATAGCAAGGCCGGAGCCGATGTTTCTCTCTACACCACGTGGCCAAGGCCCCCCTTCTCACACCGACGATGTGCAGCTCACCACACCTTCCGCCAAATCGGGCATGACCGTCCAATATTCGTATCCCAGGGCATAAAATTAATCTGCTAAGCATAAAGCTCGGAGCAGATGCTCAACCTCGCTTCCCCCGCACGGGAACAGTGGAAGCGACCTCAAAAGCCGAGCAGCGTAACATCGTGTCGCTTGCCACTGCACAACCACAACCCAAAATCCGGGAATTGCTCACCAATGTGGAAGAAGACGCCGCCGTGTTCGACGACTACAACGTCATTTAATAACATGTGCTCTCAATTGGGGAGGTGAATGGTGAAGCGATCGTCTTGCCGAGAGCAGCTCCAGATTAGCGATGGAGGGGACGGGAAAAGGGGCTGCGAAGCTGGTGAAAGGACGTTGTACATATCATGCCGTAGTGCCACAATGAAGATGAATGCTCAACTTCCCCTTTGTTGACCGTGACAATACTGCAAGTGTGTCGTACCTCTGGCAACAGATCAACAAAACCTCAAGATGAAGCACATCCTCAGCCAGACCGTAGCCGCAGCATCGCTGCTCGTCCCCGGGGCCATGAGCCAAGGGGGCCCGACATCCGGCAAATTCAACGTCCTAGCCATGAACGTCGCCGGCTTGCCCGCCTTCCTCAACCCGAACGACGTCCCCGGTGACAAGTCGACCAACGCCAAAACAATCGGCGCGAAATTCAGCCAGTACAACTACGACGTGATCCACATGCAAGAAGACTTCAACTACCACGCCGACATCTACAGCACAAATAAACACCCGCACCGAACACCCACCTCGGGCGGCGTGCCCTTCGGATCGGGCCTCAACACGCTCTCCAACTTTGAATACCTCGACTTCCGGCGCATAAAATGGGCGACCTGCTCCGACGCCTCCTCGGCCGACTGCCTCACACCCAAAGGCTTCACCTTTATGCGCGTGGCCCTCTCCCCGCAAACGTCCCTCCAAGACAACAGCACAGCCGTCTACGCAGATTTCTACAACCTCCACGCCGACGCAGGCACCGAACCACAAGACAACGATGCCCGGCAATCCAACATCAACCAAGTCCTGTCGTACCTAAACACCTGGTCAACCGGCAACCCCGTCTTTATATTCGGCGACTTCAACAGCCGCTACTCCCGCACCGTCGACACGGCAATCCGCAACCTCCTCGCCGCAGGATTCTCCGATCCCTGGGTTGAACTCCAGCGCGACGGCGTCGTGCCCACTGCCGAATCTCTCTGCTCCAACCCCAGCACAACAGACTACTGCGAGACGGTCGACAAAGTCTTTTACCGCTCGAGTCCGCTCCTCAAGCTGACCGCCACAGAATACACCTACGCGAGCAAGTTATTCCTCCAAGCAGATGGCAAGTCCGTGCTGTCAGACCATAACCCCGTCCAAGCAAATTTCACCTGGTCTTCTGCAAGCCAGCTGCGACAGAGCCCGCTCTGGGGAGGGCCCCATGGGACATGGTTCAGCGATGTCCCGTCCCTTTCTTCTCTTGTTAACCAGAAGATCAAGACTTCCTCCATAAACCTGCGAGGTTCCGCCCGGGTCGACAGCGTCGGGCTGACTCTCTCCACCGGACAAACCTTCAAACACGGCGCTAACGGCGGGAGCTTGTCGACCTTGACACTCGGGGCGGATGAATTCTGGACACAGGCGAAACTCTGCCAGGCGCAACGATCCGGCCGGACGAGAATCTTTTACATCCGGGCGACGACTTCTTCGGGGAGGAGTATCGCTACTGGGGTAGAGCAGCAGAATGCGGCCGTCGATTGCAGGACGTATGATGCCCCTGCTGGATGGCAGATTGTCGGGGTTTTGGGGCAGGATGGGGATGAGGTTGATCAGTTGGGTTTTGTTTATGCGCCGCGGTAAGGGGCGACAGGCTGGACAGTACAGTACAGTACGGATATGGTAATACTCTTCTGTAATGTATGGGTTGGTTGTTGTAGTATCCGAAATTTAACTTTTAATGTCTTTTTGACGTGACTGTTCAATGTTCAAGTGTATTCACTCACTCGGCTTGTTCACAATCATGTCAATGTCCCGCTCGTTCATTGAGGAGGAGCTGAGAGCAAGCTGAAAAGGTATCAGATGTTTACACGTTTTTGGTTTGATCAGATAAGATGTGAAATCGCTCAAAGGAGCGTGATATTGAGGTTCTAGCGTCTTTAGGCTGCGTTAGTGACCGTCCAGCTGTTAGTGTACGGAGTTTCCGTACTATACATGTACAATACATCCGATGTGATACGGACACTGAGCAGAGATGGTATTGCATGCAACGCCGAATGCAAGCGGAGAAAAAACATTCCCGTCTTCGAGCTTTCGTTTCCTTTTCATGTCAAGGGTTCCTGGGCCAAGAAGATGCTGAGCAGTGAGGACCTTCCAAGTCTGCCGTTTCATCGCCCGTCCCGTCGTGAACCTTGACGGGCACCCCCACCTAAGAAAACAAAGCCAAGGACATTCAAGAGCCCCGGACCACGGCGGTGAAAAGAATCTTGTCCCCCCAGAGGCAAAGATCAACGGCTTTTCCTAGTCTATTTTGCTTTTGTTTCCTGGTCGCCTTGTCAAGCTTCATTTCTTCTCATCGGCGAATCTAAAACCCCCCGGTCCATGTCCACCGCTCGAGGAAACTCTCCACAGCGCTGCGGACCGCTGCGGGATATGAAAGCCGCCCGCCGCCGCGCCCCGGTCCGGTTAACTACACTAGCTCAGGGTCCCTTCAGGTTTTTAGGCCAAGAAAAGAGGATAAAAAGCTTGAAAGAATGCGGCAAGGATCGACGGTCATCTCTTCTGAGGTGGAGATCTCTGCGACTCCAATGATGCATCTGGCCGCCGCAGCGAGTTCAAACATCAAGTAATACTAGATCTTCTGGTCAATAAGCTTAGGGGGACAAGATGAGAATTTGCTTCTCTGCCGATCTCCTCCTCCTCCGAGTTGTATTTTCACAAGTCCGGCCGCTGGAAGTCCGCTCATCACATCACAGCGTGGCCTAACTCGTCATGTAAAGACCTAAAGCCGTGCTAGAGAAAAGTAAACAAAAACACACTGCAGCCTCTAACAATCCCATTGGATATCCTCCCATCATTTTCTAACCAATAGCAAGTGGCAAATCTGACGGAATTGATAACCTCGAGTCTCGGCATCACAATGAGGCCCATCATTTCCCAAACCAGCCATATTCAAGGACCCCTAATCCGCATTCGTTGCCTGTCAGTGGGGGATGTCTCACATTGCTTGAAGAGTTCTCCGCTCTGCGCGAAAGACACTTGAAGAAGAGCAAGAAGAGGGCCTCTTCTGTCTCGGTGACATGCATGCAGCACGCTCGTCGTTAGTGTAGTTTCTTAGCTGCACCGTCGATCCTGGCTCAGAGCCGCAAGTTTCCGGAAGAACACCGGATGTTGGGCCTCGGCCCTTCACTTCATCACGCCGGCGCCGCTGTTGACAATGTTTGATGATCCCTCGATGACGATCTCGGCAAATTCTCATCCTGAGAGGATATATGCTCTCCGATTCATCACACATGGCATAATGAGCTTCAGGGTTTATCGGTGATGCATGTTCGCTTGTCTCTGTACGGTTAGTAGTCCGTACCAACGGCCCAGTCACAGGAGCCGACATGGAGTCAACTCTCCTCACTCGTAAGAAGAGGAGAGAATGCTCCGACTGACTCTGATATCAGCGAGTTCGGGCTTAGTCCCGGTAGTGTAGAGTATCGAAGACGGGCCCGAATAAAGCCCAACTCTACCGCCTCGGTATGCCTTCTCTCCCGCTTGGTTGCCAATGAAGTGTTTCGTCCGCTCTTAATCACCATATCAGCCACGCTATCTAGCTCTGACCTTCTAGACGGCCGTTGCTCTTTGTACCCGGTACCGTGCTGCCCGGTTATGTAGGTAAAATATACGAGGATCAAGATGGGACGGGATAATTCAGCCGTCAACATGTCCACGGCCCGTGATATAACACCTGGGAATATACCTTCACGGCCCCTCGGCACACACCACACACAATAGAGTGAGCGGGAGATCTACCCAGCGGGATCTAAGCACGATAAAATCTCTCTCTCCCGCCCACACAGCGGTGGTGAGAAGCTGTCCGTACCGTATTCCCCGCGATTTAATCTATATTATTTATCTTGTTCATCTCTGGGCGATGTATTTACCTCCAATCAGAGGCTCACCATAGATAAAAAGGGGTCTGAGAGCAAGAGGTTCGCTTACTAAAGTACAAAGTAGTGATGGAGGTCGGAAGCTTCAAGTTATCGCCGAACGGCATACCTAGTATCAAAGAGCTTTGGGACCACCGCCTTAACTTGTCATTATCCTTCCTCATGCTTCATGACTTCAGTTGAGTGCGCAGTGCGGCGGTAATTACAACGCAAGAGTTTGTCTACGGGTTATTCTCTACAGCGTAGCATGAAAGGGACCCATGGGAGCTTGGTAGGCTATGTGTAACCGATGGCAACTTGAAGTAAACCCCCAAAGCAAAAGAAAGGGGCAAACCCAAACTTGTCCATCAGCGGACGGGAGGCTCTCCCGTCTTTTCTTCCTATTCTGGCTTGTATACAGATGCAGATGCAGAAGTCGGTGGTAAAAGGCACACGCAGACGCAGGTCTCCCAAAGTGGAAAAATAACACACCCAGTGCCATTCTTCCGTACCAAATTCACCAGCAGCAGGCAGGACGGATAAGAATACTACGGTGAAAAAATGCAGAATCTAACCCGTATGTGAGATGATTGGTCGGTTAATGCATCTTTTATTTTCTCTTTTGAGTCTTTATTCTTTTTCCCGCCGTTACTTTTTCGACTGCAGACCGACTGCTCGAATACAACCTCATCTGCATGTACGTGCCATGCCATCCCGTGGTCTTTTTTATGAGCCCTTGTCTCGTGCTTTAGGCACAGTGTCAGTACTGGTGTAAGTTGCAACTCCACGACGTGCTCCAGTCTTGACATCGACACTTCAGGTCGGCGATATACAGTACTAGTTACTGCTCGTACTGTTTCAGACGTTGAATACTGAGCCAGCCACCTTCACCGCAAAGATTTCTGGAACGATGGGTAACGTTGGCGGCGCATGTGTGTTGGAGTGCCAATCTCCGCATCACACCTTTATCCGTCACGGTGTCGATTTTGTTCTGCTACTAATTCCAACAGGAGCAGAGTGAAAAAGAAGGAAAGCATCACGTCCAGCGAGGAAAAGGGCAGGTGGTATCGTCCACGCCCCCCTTTCGATCCGCCGTGAGAATGCCACTCTGCCTGGATCCGATCCTGTAGGAAAGATGATCATCGCCATACACAGCAAGGACAGTCTGGTAACTCCCTCACTGCTGACGATCATTCCATGCAGCTATCTCCAGAACCAGAGGTGTCCCAGCAGAACATGAACCTCGGTTACAGTTTATATGGATCTGTAGTGTACTGTACATACATACTGGAAGAGGGGCCTCGGGCTACAATGCAGACGGGGCGAGAGGAGAATTGTCAATCTGTCAACATGTCAGCCTGCAATTCCCATTCGTAACCAAGACCTACCGGTACCAGACATGCCAGAAAAGAAGAGCCAGAACTGTCAACCTGGCAGTCAGTGCCTGGATGACAACGATCGAGCCGAGACGTCCTGCTGACAGCGTCGATCGCCACCAATGCTGGCTGGTATCCGTCAGGCTTCAGCGAGCCGCACTGAATACGGATATCCACTCACTGGACTGGAGATCTTCAGGCCCGCCGTTGCAGTGATGTTCAGGGGGCTGACGGGCTACATGGCGTTGAATGAGGGGCTATCGTTACATCGTGTCCCGCTGACAGCTTGGAAGTTGGCGGGGCAAACCCTCCGTCTAGCTTTCTGATGTCATTACCAAGATCTTGGTGGGCTCTCTGCTGCATTGCGGATACAGAGCTTGAGAGGGTAAGTAGGAACGCAAAGGGTGCAGTGATGGAGTCAATGTCAATAATGACATCTTGGACGCGCGGTCGTCCCGATCATCACTTGTCAAAGACGAACCTAGGTACCTAGATGTTGCAATTCCATCCCCGGCATTGTTGACATCTAAAGTGTTGCTTGCCACCACACGTGGTCAGCATGCCATGTTGATATCCAGAGATGTTTGCTTCATTTGCATTGTGCCGGAAGATCCGTACTGTATCCGAGGCAGTAGATCGGATCTAAGAATGATCGAGGTCATCGACTGCCTGATGTGGCTTGATGCGTAATAGAAAAGTCGCGTGTTTTCCGCGACCCTTCAGCTTTCGACGCTGGTCCCGATCTTGACAGGTCCGTCGTGTATGGTACTGTATGCATGCTCTTTGTCAGAACCACATGCAGTATCAGATACTGTAGCTTTCGTCGTGCCGATTTGGGCTTTACGGCAGTGCAGGTAGGTTAGCTGCAGGTGTTAAACCCCTCTTGCAGAACTTGTCGATGTAAGATGAAGGGGCATGTAGCTCTCCGGGGTGGATATTCAGTACCTGAGTAAAAAGAGTTGTAGCTCAGCCCTACATATTCACCCAGCGGGCGTCCCAAGAAAGTTTATATTCTGGAAGGCAATATATCTCTTGCAAAGGTATCTTGGGTGTGGCTTTTTTCTTTCTCTCGGTCTCTTTAAAACGGCGAATGGAATCCGCCCACGTCTGATGTTCGCTTTATACCAGTACGGCCTTTCGTAGTATCATTGTCGATCAACCAAGCCTTGATCTGGTCCGGACAAATATCTAGAAACCGCGATTCCCGCTGTTGCCGGACGAGGCGACTGGAGGAGAAAAAGGTAAAGAGAAAGATCACCCGAAGGAAAAGCCATTATGGATCGTACACGGTACCGGTAAGCTCCGTTGACCACTGACAGGTTTTAGCGGTCATCGCGCTGAGGACCAGTTAATGAACCAGTAAAGAGAGCCGATGGCGTGAAGCGTTCTAGCCTCAATAGAACCCGTAGGATCTGATAAGTGGGGGAACGCGGGGCGCGCTGCGTCTTCTTTTCTGGACCTCAGCTGTTCCGGTTCCAGTGGACGAGAATGTTGGGGCCTGTGGCGGCGAATACCATAGGCATTGAGTCCTTTCCTCAAGTCTTTGGGAGGGTTTACGGTACTCTTGTTGACGTTAACAACCTCAACTGTCACGACTTGAACCGTTTTGACTCGGCCCGCGGCAAGTGGCTTATATCTTTCTTGGTTATACTGTAGTCGGTGAGGTGTGATCGAAGGTGCCTAATATTCAGGCACCATTACTCTCATATACACTACAGGCACCAGTCTTCTTATATACAGGCACTACTCTTGTTCGAATAAATACATTAACTGGCTGGAATAAATGGCTTAACTAAATAGAATAAATACCTTAGCTGGTTAGAAAAAATACCTTGACTAGACTTAATAAATCCCTTAACTAGACTAGAATAAAGGCCTTAACTAGCTCGAATAAATGCCTTGACTGGCATGAATAAATGCCTTGACTAGCTCGAATAAATGCCTTGACTGGCTCGAATAAATACCTCTAGTCAAGAAAGTCAAATTGGACTGGTGCCTGTATATCAGGCGCCTAATCGAAACCGTCCATCGTCATATTTTCGTCCGAGACCTTCAGAACAGATGACCATCACATCTCGGAAAAGAAAAGACTTGAGAGGATCGCCAACCCAGATCTTCCTTCCAGCTCCAACGGTCCTTTGGTCTACCAAAGACTCTGGCCTGCGAATTAGGAAGGTATCCGGTCCCTTGCCGGGATATGATTCCTCCTTCAAAGTTTCAATCCTCAAAGGATGGCGCTTACGGCGGGGAACAGTACGAAAAATGAAGAAGAACACTCCGTAAAAATAAATATGTCTGTGTCCCAGACGCGCGATTATTGGGATTCCGATCCCATCCCGAAATCTCGACAAGATTGGTCGAATTATCCGCGTCTTCTTTCCTTTTCTTCTGGACCTGAGTCTCCCCGCAATCCTACCCCGTACTCCGTACGGGGTATGTAATTAATTCCCTTGTCAAAACTTTAAAATTTGCTTGATACTTGTGACTTGCCTGGGCTGTCCCAAGCAGCTGATGACAGATCCGAGATACGTCGGTGGTTACGGGACCCGGTCGCAGCAAGACCGGCCGACAGGAAAAGAGAGACCATTTTATGTCCCAGCAAATTGAACACTTTGCTCCCAGCGAACTGGCTCTGCTACGTTGGCACATTACCGGGAGTCTGAGAGCGTTATCTTACTTTGTAGTGTATAGGCGCAGAGGCGGTCCATATTTCGTGGAGACTGGGATTTTCCATCCTCCAGCTGGGACCGGCTCCGAGAAAGAGGAACTGCTGTGGGGGACTGGGGGTTTGTCATTCGCACGGCCCTTCCCCCAGCCCGGTAACACAACCTGGAGAGTGTCATCAAGGCTTCCTACCAGTCATCTCAATACAGCCAATGGCGTTGAAGTAATTTTTGAACATAAAAGTGAAAACTCCTAGCTTTCTAATCACTGATGTGACCAGCAAAGTAGATCAAGTTAAAAGTCAGCAGTCATCACCAACTGCTCAGATCGCGAAATCAGACGTGATGAAGCCAAGAACTGATATCTGATGGTTGCCCCGAGTGTCCATTGACGAATCAGGACAAGCGAGCCAAGGAACAGTCCCCGGATGTCTTCCGCGTTGAAGATGGCGCCAGGTGGCTGGGACGGGTGGATATTTCCTCCCACCTTCACAAGGTCCGTGTCTTGACAGGAACCACGGACGGGTACCAACAGAATCTGGCATGCATGTGTGACTTTTGGAGAAGTGAGACTCTTTTACCACTCACAAAAGCGTAACTGTCGACGGGACTGCAATCTTCAAGACGTCCAGTCTTGCTCGTTGAGAGAATCCTCAGCGTTTGTGTTAAAGACGGGACGATCTGCGATGAACAAGATCAAGATAACGTGGCTTGCCCCGGTTGAAACACTCCGCCAAAAAAAGTGGTGGAAATTGTGAAACCCGGAAAGATGTGACGATCGAACACTGGCAATTCCTTCTTTTTCCTTTCTCAACGCCATGGCGTTTTCACCGTGGCTTCGGTCTGTTTCCAAGCGGCACGGGAATCCCTGGTGCGGATGCTAGTGAGGACTCGAATACCTGATGAGCAACTCGAGTGAGTCGAGTCCTCCACAGAAGCATCCATCAAGATGAGAGATGGGGTGATGGACAAGGGCACTTCGGTTTGTCGTCTCCCGGTGGCTTTTTCCATGCAGGAACGCTGATGGGGGGAGGGGCTTGAGGGGTAAAAACCAAACTCTCAAGTTGAGATTTCGCTCCTCGTGAGCGAATGAAATGGGACGGGACCTGTTGGATGGACCCTAGAAGACCAACTGAACGTTGATGCCAGGGCCAGACCAGAGTGACCACTGACCAGCAACAACGATCGACAATGGGTTGGTGAAGTTGATCCTCTTCTGGACCTGGCGCCTCTTGTCGTTGTCCAAAAGCGGCAATATCAAAAGCCACTCCCAATGTCGGTAGTTAAAGTTCACCAGACGGCCTTGACATCAATCCATGCAGTGCCAGCACGATGCACGTCGTGCAGAACAACTGGTCGGGTACGGTAATTTGGGCCGATGACAGTTGTCACCACTCGGCTCTGTTCGGCTCTGTACGGATGGGACGGCGGGACTGTCAGTACCAAAATGGAAAGGATCATTGGCTCCTTTTATTGTGTGATATTAATGCAGCTTATGCTTATGTGTGTACCTGCAGCAGTGGTCACCTTTTGCTGAGGACTCTGCATCAAAAGTGCATGACAAAGCAGTCTCTCGTACACTACGGTCCGAACTTGACTCCCTGGTTTTGGGTCAGATGGCGCCCCAATCTGTCCCTGAGAGTTTGTTCTGCACAGTACCTTCGATCGGAGGTCTCGACCCTCGAGAGGCTTTAATTCATTTGAAAAACTTGGAGGAGCGGATAACGGTGACGCCGGTGAGAACCAGACCGAGGAAGGGACGGCACGTTGATAGTGTACCGGTCGCGTCGTTAGCTTCTTGTCTAGCTTCCACAACTTGCTCGGAACTAGAACCTTTCTGGCAATTCTCCACAAAGCTGAAGATAAGAAAAGGATTCGAGATCAGGAAGAAAAAGAAACGTGATGATGGATCAAGTGGCACAAACCAGGCTGAACCGTCCGCCCCGGATTGGCGCGCCGCGCCAGGGTTGCCGATTTTGAGTTTTCGTTTTCCTCTTCCTCTTCCCTGGCCTGCCTGCCCCCTTCCGCATTGCCAAGTGGAGTGAGAAGGGTCCTCTTCCGGGGTAGCTTGAGGATTTGACAGGAGGATTGGGCCCTTGTTGACCAGATCGCGCCTCGATCCGGGAAGGAGAACAAAGTGCTGACGAAGAAGATTGGTTCACCACAGGCCAAGAAAGAGATCGGTACGGATTTCAAGGTTCTGATCGAGACGGCGACGGCGACATCAACCGAGATTTCGGACGTGACCCAGCAATAAAACCAGAGTTTACCCTAATAGAATGGAAATGAACCCGTCTCTTGGTGGGAACGATAGGGTATGATTCTGTGGCATGGAACCACAGTTCCTTTCTTCGAGGCAGCTCGACGACGTTGCCTTCGCCCTCCCACCCGTCAAGCTCGCGTGGTGTTCGGCCCGTTGTGTGATGGGTTGTGGCTGGCGTCGAGATGGCGTCAGCATTTTCTTCAGCTCCCTCTGAGATTCCTGCTAGGCAGGTCTTGGCCCATTGCACAAGAAGAAAGGTGAAAAATGCCCATTTGTAACCATGATACGATCCGAAACCGGGACGATATTTAAAGACAATGGGGGAGAAACTCAATGAGTTTGAAGGAAGCGTGATGAAAGCGCCAAAAAGGGAACAAAATAAAAATAAAAAGAACAGAGACGTGCTTTCAGTTTTACTGTTGACGGGCCAATCGCAAAATTGCCCACTGACCACAGCGTCGTGATTGGCGGCAAGGCGCGGCGTCACATCGAGAATGCAACCTCGCTGAGAGCGTGGAGTCGTCCCAGTGATCAGAAACAGCAATGATAATCAACCTCGACCACAGATTGACCGGCAGTGGTAAACAATTGGAATATTGGACCGAGCCTTTCGCGTCGTGAAGGTCGCCATTTGGACCAGAAGAGAGTGACGAGAATCCTGAATGGATTCGCTGGGCGACACAACGATGAAGACAGATGAACAGCGGGCACAAGAGGTCCGGCTACGGACTTTTCATCTATCACGCGTGGGCTGGAGGCCGCGCATTTAGGAATTTCTGCTGATCACAGAAGAAAAAAAAAATACACTATGGATCGGGCGCGAGGTCCTTTTCGAGTCGTGCTTGCGGAAGATACAGGCTACAGCAGCCATCGGGTGTGACCAGACCACTGCATTTCCGATTGCCTCTTCTTTTCGTGAGGACGCGGCTTGCTTGGTCGTGCTGGTGCTGGGCCCGGGCCGGATAGAGGAGGCCGATATCATGACAGAGTGATGAGCTGTGGCTGTCCAGTTTCCACGGTCTGTCCCCAGAATGTGGAGGGGCGAATCTACCGAAGAAAATACAAGATGCTGGCCACGGGTAGAGTGAGCAAAGGTCGCGAAGAGGCTGTCGTGTAACTCTCTCGGTCTGGCGGCAACAGAGACATCTTGTCCCCAGTGCCGCATTTTGACTTCTTCTTCAGATGTCAAATGGCGGCTGTGATGTTTCGGGGCCACGTTTTGACGAGCTTCAAACATCAACGTCAATTCCAAACCCTCTCCTGCGTCTACGACCCATTGACTCCACTTGTCCGTCGCAGGGTCCGTAATCGATCACTGCGTACGGAGCAGCCGTCACAGGGCTCACAGCTCCAGAAGGCCGTTTTGTTTTGCGCCTCATCGAAACTCTCCGGGTCATCTTTCTCTTGCAGAACTCGGCCGCATATTCAGGCCCCGTTCGCCAGTTACCGCATGGTCGAGGCGCCGATGCGGGCTGGAGTCGAGGCATTAGCGAGTTACCAGTCGGGTGCTACAGATCGCACAGCAGCGGGCAATCTTCATCGTATTCCGGAAGTCGATGCGTAACGTGCCCTCGCGAATGCACGAATTCGGTTCCGGTGTGCTGGTGCTGTACTCCCATAAGCATTGTCCCCAGTTGTGCGGATTCCCTGGGGCCATCTACATCTGGGGCCATCCGGGGTTGCTGTGCCTCTGCCAGACTGACTTGACGTGAGTTGGGTCAGAAATATGTCCCTTGAGGCGAGTCTGGGACACATGCTGCAGTGTTGGAAATAGGTACGGACGTATCCAAAGTTGATGCACTGGCGGACATATCTAGAGGCTAGAATTGGCCAATCATAGCGGGATGAGAAAACGGGATGAGCGCAATTGCTGAAGGAAGAGCGCTTGCTGTGGTGGAGTCTTGGGTGGACTCGGTGGAGGAACCGTGGACGGTGGACCTCGGAACCGTTGATGGAGACGGGAAATGCCCTGCACCTGGCCAAAACGGCAACTGAGCGGGTTTGCCGTGATCAATTTGCTCTTCTTTGATGCAACAGGAAAGCTCAAGACGGAAGCTGCGAGAATGACGATCGAGCAAATCTATGGAGTCTGGTCCCAGGCGATTGCCATAATAACAGCCAGAGGACTGCTTGTGACTTTCATCCTCACTTCAAAATGTGCTGATAGTATCGGTGATCATTCTTGAATTGCCGTTTCCACCAGTTCTGTGGGTCTCTGGGCACCTGTCACCCAAGGCCCGAACATGAAGACCTTTCTGGCAGGGCCGGGACCAACACAAAAAAACTCAAAAGCATCCTCTTTTAACGGCCAGCTTCGCGGAACCCACAATCCCAAGCTTGTCTTGATATCTGAGCGGCAACGTCTGCAATTAGTCCAGTGTTAGTCCATCTTGCTCCGAGAAGATGTGCCGTTGTGATGCCGTTGACTTTTGGAGTGTTTATTTTCCCAAGTGTTGCGGGGCGAGGCAAAATGCATGGGGCAGTTTGGCAGAACCCTCGACCCAAATTGTGACCCGAGCTCGCTACAGTCCTGTACCTGGCTTGCGAGTGGCTGCCGTTAGTGTGCTGAGAACACGCACCCATCAAGTAGCGTGTGTGCTATGTACCCTAACGGGCAATATAACGACGAAAAGTAGTGCAGATATCCCTGTCGAGGTACATGAAAACTCCGAGAAATTCGCCTGTCTTTCATGTACCTTGGTAGAGGGTACAAACTTGCCAGGGGGACGAGGTAAGGGGGGTGTGGGCCCTACCTGCCATGAGCAGGGGGGCTTCAACCGGGGGGGAAGCTGCAACCTTCCACGGTGTCCCACACACCTCGACTTCGAGGCAAGCAGGAGCTCCCTCAACCCCCGCAAGGTACTCGGTACCCTTGTACTCTTTGAGTGATGCCAGGCATGGGCTTCTTCCTCTTCGCATTTTCTTTTCTGTTGATGAGTTCAAAGTCTCACACTGCTCTGAAAGCAGAGCCATCTCAATTGGATCGAAAAAGTAAAAGTACAGACAGTGTACAGTACGGAAAAAGCAGCAGTGGAAAGTGGACCACTGGAATCTGGAATCTGGACAGGCCACAGCCCGTAACATCAGCCATTGGGCGTAGTGTGCTATCAGTATCCGTATGTGTGCGTGACTGTCACCTCGAATGCCATTTTCTACCCTCATACCCATACCCATACCCATACCTTCTTGCTGCTTCCCACTCTTCCTCTTTCCTGTTCTACCCTCATCCATTGACCTTTGGCATTCTCACCAGTTCATCCAAGACGCAGTTCCTTCGTTCGACCTTGCAGAAAATCGGCAGAAAGAGTTGCAACTGACCGTCGTTCCAGGCTTGGAAACCACTTGGGTCACAGCTTTGCAGTCCGAGAGTACTCGATACACCAATAGTCACTCCTTCGAGGATCACCCTCCACCCGCCAAGGAAGCAGAGAGGAAAACTGCATTGATGTCCGATACAACTTCGTTGTTGGTTGCTTGTTTTGTTGGACTCTGAGAAAGAGCTTGAAAGGAAAAGACGGTTCAGCCCGGGGCAATCATATATCCAGCCGGCCCGGTTCTCTGACGCTCGAAGCTCGACGCTCGCTCACTCGCTCAATATTTGGCATAAAACTCCCTGACCAGGTACGGAACCCAGTTTCTCATGTTTTCCCATCCCTCGCCCCTGTCCTAAGAGAGCCGTCGTTGTGGCCGCCTGGATCTCGGGCAAGCTCCCGAAACCTTATGCCCGGGCCTCCATTGGCATGCAATTGACGATTATCACTGCCGATGTCCCCGGCTGTGACATTCCTCCACCGCCCTTCCTTCCCTATGCATACCGGCACCCTTCCTCCCTACATTCCTGACTTATACACCCTCTTCAACAAAACAATACCCCCCCAAGTAACCAAAACAACAATAAATCACTGTGGGCTCCAGCAGCTTGCCTGACTTGCAGCTGACATAGCTCCATCCACAGTCTTGACGACAACAAGTCGGCTTCCTTGGGATACGACGACACTCTGCGACGTATATTGGGTCGCCGTTTTAAAACATTTGGATATTTGGCAGTCCCGCTCTGATCACTAGCCAGGCCGCTGCTGCATATTGGAATCGGAATTAACCACAGCTGCCCACGACGGGCTCTTGTATAAGACGGTCGACGACAACACACGACAAGAAGCTTGGACGGTCGACTGGTGGACTTCCCCGGAGTCCAGTCGCATATTATCTGGCTTATGTTCCTCCCAACACCCACGGCGCAGCAACAGCGATGCTGAACAGTCAACCGATGCGATCGAGCCTCCAGGTGGCTCCTCTCAGTATACAAAAGACAAGATCAGGCCAGTGCGATGATGGGTCCGAGTCTACGGCGACGGATTACTACTCGCAGGCTGATATGACGCCCCCGACGACGCCCAATGGCAGTGGCACCCACGACGAGGACGTCCTCGAGAGGCCGCCGAGCCCCGGTCCAGTCTTCCACAACTACTTGCGCGCCTTTTATCCCTTCCAACCCAGCTATGCCATGACGGATTCGACCGTGACGTTGCCACTCAACGAGGGAGAGGTGATTCTAGTGCACTCGATACACACCAATGGCTGGGCTGATGGCACGCTGCTCGTTTCTGGGGACAGGGGATGGCTGCCTACCAACTACTGCGAGGCATACGACCCAGAAGAGATGCGGAATCTCCTCAAGGCGCTGCTCAACTTTTGGGACCTGATGCGGAGCACGTCGGTAAATGATACCGATATCTTCGGCAACCAAGAATTCATGAAGGGCCTGATTGCTGGCGTGCGCTATCTATTGGTAGGTCACTGGTGCAACGCGATACCATCACATCGAGATCCAATCAAGCCGCTAACACACCCGCAGGACCACACGGACTGTCTGACAAGGGAATCGCCTCTTGTGCAGAGAAACGATGCCATTAGGCGGAGTCGGAAATCGCTCTTATCAGAACTATCTGCATTGGTCAAGACGGCCAAGAGGTTACAGGAGGCACAGAAGCTAATTGACGCAGATGAAGAGATCAACAAGATTGTGGACGAGATGATTCTGAAGGCCTTCAAGATTGTCACCAAAGGCGTCAAATTCTTGGACAACATGAACGAGGAGAGAAAGGCGCGAATGCCGGCGATTGCGATGATGACGACAGTGATGGAAGAGGTGCCACCGACGCCACCGGCCGAGTCGGTCAGCTTCGCCCCTGAACAAATGGAAGCGGGAGATGCAGGATCCCGTTGCAAGGAAAACAGAGGTGGTCCCGAGCCGGCGCCATCGGACACAAGCGAGGGAACACAGGAGTCGGCGGGTGTGAACAAGGGTCTGTCGGGCGCCTACCAGTACCAGCCCCAGCCAGCTTCGTCTACAAATGCGCGCCGATTGTCACAAAACGCCCCGTCGCAAGGAAATCGGCTCTCATCGACGATTTCGCACCGCGTCAGCTTGGTCGGCCCGTCGCCTCTCTCACGACGGCAGAATCTGGTCTCGGAGCGGCTCAACGCGTGCCATGACATCTTTCTGTCTCATCTCGGTTCTTTCATCGGCCGGTTACATGTTCAGTCGCAGTCGAGACCGCAGCTCGCTCTCGCAATCAAGCAGTCAGCCTCATCGGGCGGAGAGCTGCTGGTGGTGATTGACGTTGTCTGCGCGCAGAACTCGCTCGGCATTGAGGCCTTGATTCACTCGCGTTGCGCAATGTACGACCACCTCAGGAACCTGATGCGCACGGCGCGCGATGTGCTCCTCACCAGTGGACCAGAGATGGAGGACGTCATCGTACCGCAGGACAATGGCCGCTTATTGGGAGCTGCCACCAGCTGTGTTAAGGCCACGGGCGAATGCGTGGCGAAAACCAAGTGGGTGATTGAGCGCATCGGAGATTTCGAGTTTGAGGGCAATTGCAATGGTGACATGGCGACTTTCGACCTGGATCTGTCCGCACTCGACGCCATTCAAGAGGTCCGAGAGAGGTCCATGTCGAATGCGGCAGAGTCGGCCAGCATTGCTGGTTCGAGCGTCTCGGAAACACCCACGGCATCTACGTCTGTCTCAGTCACGCCTTCAGCAATATCACGCCATAAACCAGCCTTGTCGATTGACAAGCCGCTCCCCCAAGTACCGCAGACCACCTCGCCTGTCACAGAGCAGTCAGCTGAGGCCTCTCACTCACCACAGACGTCACGACGGCAGTCGCTTGTGGACGACAATGCGTCCAGCATGGTCTCGTCAGTCGCATCGCTTCGCCCCTCGCTGCCGCCTTTGCCGAGAATCTCGACCGCCATCCCACTCGAAGATGATTATGCCCCAACTGGCCAGTCTGCTGGCCATGAGAGCGTCGAGTATCAGTCGTTCCGCGCAGAGAGCATGACGGCGTCGAGCTCAGGGTCGGCCAGCACCTATCTCAGCCGAGATTCCGAATCTAGCCTGGTGTCTCAGACCTCGACTCGCGCGACCACACCGGATCACGCCCCGAGGAATCAGCCTTCATTATGCGAGCTCAGTGTGGCTGAGAGCGCTGCTGTGAGCACTATCGGGGGTGTAGCAGAAAGCACAACACACGACGAGGTGGAGGATGTCGAGTCTCAGCTTTTGGAGAGGACATATGCCCACGAGCTCATGTTCAACAAAGAGGGACAGGTCACCGGTGGGTCGCTGGCCGCTTTAGTCGAGCGACTTACCACACATGAGTCAACGCCTGACGCCATGTTTGTCTCCACCTTCTACCTCACATTTCGCCTGTTTTGTACGCCGGTCAAGCTTGCCGAGGCCTTGATCGATCGATTCGACTACGTGGGCGAGGCGCCTCACGTGGCCGCCCCAGTCCGGTTACGGGCTTACAACGTCTTCAAGGGCTGGCTGGAAACCCACTGGCGCGAAGATAGCGACCACGAGGCGCTTCCGCTGATCAAACAGTTTGCCGAGTTCAAACTCGGCTCTATCCTGCCAACTGCGGGTAAACGTCTGCTAGACCTGGCAGACAAGGTCTCGTCCAACGATGGCACTCTTGTACCCCGACTGCTCTCGTCCATGGGCAAAACAAACACGTCGGCGTCTCAGTTTCTCCCCAGCGACATCCCCCTCCCGCCCCCTGTCGTCCCCAAAAGTCACGCGAACGCTCTCAACAACTGGAAATCTGGCGGCAGCTCTCCGTCAATTCTCGACTTTGACCCTCTCGAGGTTTCCCGCCAGCTGACCATCAAGCAGATGACCCTCTTCTGCTCCATCATGCCTGAGGAGCTGCTGGGTTCGAAATGGACCAAAATGGGAGGCATCCGCGCACCCAACGTCAAAGCCATGTCGGCCTTCACCACTGGGCTCTCGAACCTGGTGGCTGACAGCATTCTTCAGTTTGACGAGGTCAAGAAGCGCGCCCATGTCATCAAACACTGGATCAAGATTGGCCATCAGTGCTCTCAACTCCACAACTACGATGCTTTGATGGCCATCACCTGCGCCTTGACAGACACGAGCATCAAGCGCCTGAAGATGACGTGGGACGCTGTCAGCCCAAAACGAAAGGAGCAGCTAAAGAGCTTGCAAGCCATCGTGGACTTTAACCAAAACTACAAAGTTCTGCGTGCGCGGCTGCAGGATCGGGTCCCTCCTTGCCTGCCATTCCTTGGCATGTTCCTGACAGACCTCACATTTGTGGATGTCGGCAACCCGGCCACCAAGACCAGTGATACTGGCCTGATTGTCATCAACTTTGACAAGCACACCCGGACAGCAAAGAGCATTGGCGAATTGCAGCGCTTCCAGATTCCTTACCGCCTTACCGAGCTACCAGACTTCCAAGAATGGCTGGCAGCTCAGATCGAGCGTGTTCGAGAGAAAGACAAGGCGGGCGTCAACACCCAAGCCACGCACTACAGAAAGAGTCTACTCCTCGAGCCGCGCGAAGTGCAGGCATTACGCACCCCTGTCGAGCCCGTCTCAGCCGTCACCACTCCTGTGGGTAACGGCATGTTCGGCTGGATGAGGGGAGGCAGCGTAAGCCAGCCTGCTCAGGTTTAAGTGTCTATCTAGTCGCCGTTTTTCTTGCTCCATACGCTTTGCTCGATACCTTTTTTCTCTTTCTTTTGATACCCATACCCGCATCTTGGTCCTCTACCATTTTCTACTTCACGATGAAGCTTCGTGATTTTACTACCATATCGATACCCACCACCGCCAGACGTCCATCGCCCTGTCCTGTCGGCCATCTACTTGACGCCTCATTCCCGCCAATTCCATGACTCTCCAATATCCCATCTGAAACACATCTTCCGAGAAATGAGACTCGCCCAAAAAGAAATAGAGTCAGCTCTGGTTAAAAAGAACCTCGGCAAACTCGCCCTGCGAAGGGACACTACACTTTGCTTTCCATGTCTACGACGCCGCTTACGAACGACGGACAAGAGAACAGAAACAGTTCATCAAAAACGTGGGGACAAAAGAGGAGAATCGCTACAATTGTTTGGGTCCGCGCCCTTTTGTGTGTGTTTTGTTGTTTCTATCGAATTTACACTTTTGTTCTCTCTTCGAAAAAGATATATATACCTCGGACGCCTGCCTGTTTTATCCTGGTTATTCTGTTTCTTTTCGATCATGACGCCGTTCATCTACCTACCTAACGACATTGGTAGTAATACTTTGCTCTTAATCATCCTTGTTGTTGTTGTTTGGATTGTTTCTTTCTTTCAAGGGCCAACCAAACCTGGCGATGGCTGCTGGTGGTGCCTGGATTTAAAAGGTCTCTGGCAGATTCGCACACACACATTCGTTTATTTACTCTTGAGCTGCCTAGAGCAGGCCGAACGAGTCTGGGTTTTTTTCTTTGACAAACACAACTTGATGTGTTGCTTTTTTTATATGGGCTTGTTGGGTTCTCCTCCTGTTTTGTTTGTGCTTGCAAGGTACAATGGTAATGGTCATGACAGTAATGTAATGACTACCAGATATTTTCACGGGGAAAAAAGGCAGCGAGCGGGGTTTCGTGTTTTTCTTCTTCCAAGGGTAAGGGCACACACATGTCATCACTTTATGTCACCATTAAGTTGGACTGGGAATGGGAGAGGACAGGCAGGGCTGGGGCAACAGTTCGCATTGAGGCAAATACATGTACTTGGTTAGCTAGCCTTTGTACTTGGCGTGTAGTGAACTCAATAACTACCTGACGTTAACTACCTGACGTACTTTTGTCTCGTGACTCCTTATTCCTCACCTTGTCGTGCTTTTGCTGCTTGGATCAGGATTGACCTACTCAGTGCCATTCTACTGTATAAACAACGCGTATATTTCAGCTTAATAAAGCCCCCTTTGCACTTAATAAACCCCTTCCAAGTCACAGGCAAGGGGCCTTTGAAGTAGTAGTGCAAGGTGAGTACAGTATTCTACAGTAAATAGTCAACCTGCACTACCTGACCAGGGCCCTTGCTCGTGACTTGAAACGCCTTATTATATTGTCAAATAGGCGTTTTATAAGCTGAAAAAATACATTATTTCTACAACAAAAACGCATTATCAAAGTCACTGGTAGGCCTAGCAACCTTGTCAACAAGGTATACCAATTTGACTATTTACCGTGGGGTGCTGTATTTAACTGGAGCTCAAATTGATGCAAGGTAGGCAGCTGCCAGGCAGGCAGGCAAGTGAAGCCTCTAGCAATTTGTCTGTCGTGGGAACCACCAGCAGCAGCAATTGCCATGTCATCTTTTCACCCCCAAGTCAGATTGTAAATGAGTCATCTGTTGTTGAATCTTTACGAGGTCATTTCATTCATCGTTGATAACTAATGTACTATATACGTTAGGCCATGAGTGTGCCTGCCTCCAACCAAAGAGAAGAGCTGATAGGTAGCTTGTACTAGTTTTTATAAGAAACAAACAAGATATGAGATAGAAAGAGATGGCAAGACATGACAGGGAGAGAGGCCAATATTCTCTTTCCACCATAAAAACACAGCAGCCCATTCCATTTGTCCATCCCCAAAACTCCAAACATAAACGAGTAAAGCAAATTCACCCAAGAAGAATAAAAGAATAAACAGGACAAATAAATAGCTGCGTTACGCATCAGGCCCAAAGAATACCCTCGGCCAAATATTCATTGCCGTCTTGACGCCACCCTTGACGGGCAGCCCGGCATGTAATGTCCTCCCGTCCCCTGACCCATTGTTGGGAAACATATTGACCCAGAATAGGGCGTTTCCAGCTATGGCTTTAAACGCCATACCGCCATCCTCGTGCTCTCTCCACCAGGGGTTGGGCGCACCCGTCGTCGTCGTACTCTCCGCCGCCGCCCCGGACGGGTCTTCATCCTTTGAGTCATCTGCCCCGACTTGAGAAGAGGTAACAGGCTTCACATAAGGAAACCAAGTCTCGCCGGTACCTTCGGTAATGTTGTCCGCCTGCAAGGTCAAAAAGACGGTAGCGATGCGGTTGTATAACCGACGTCTGCCGCTCTTGGCATCTTCATCCAGTATTCTCGGCCGGGAAAACCAGTCATGGTGTAGATCGAACTTTTGGCCCTCGGTGTAGCGGACAAGTTGTGCCTGACCCATGTTGTCCCGTCCTTGAAGAAGCAGAGTGCCCATGAAGGACTCTGCTCTGGCAAGGATACAGTCCACCAACGAGTTGTTGACCGGCAAGGGGGCAGACCATGATGTCCGCGCCCGAGAGCCCCGTGCGTCGGAGCCATAGCCTGTTATCGGAGATGGCTCCAGGAGCGGAATACCCAGGTCAACTAGGGCCCGGGATTCCGCGGGAGAGACAAAATTGTGTATGTAGATGAGGAGTGGGGAGAGGGAGACCAGTGTGGTCGTATAAGTGTGCGGTGCACATTGTAAGGGAGTCGAATCCCAAGAGATAGGGAGAAGCTCAACCCAGGGCTGGAAATGGGGTGAAAGTGATGTCAGAAGAATTGGCCCAAAGAATGCGCTGAGCGCGACGGTAAGTGACAAGACTGCCAACTGTGATGGATTCGTCATGTTTAACGCGAGTGAGTTCGATCTGCTGGTGACTAATCAGGCGATTCTTATCGAGGGAACCAACATACACCTCATCGAGGTGCAAGGAGAGTAAGCAAGTTGTGATCGAGGTCGGGATATCTGTCACAATCAACTTGACGCAGCCGCACACACCGGGTAAAATGATGCACAGCCGTTAGAAATGCAACGTGGGCCATGACCAAACTCGCATGCCACGGAAGCGAGGTGATTAGCCTGAAGATGCTCCCCAAGTTTGGTTCATCACCATCCATCGCTTCCAGTGGGTTGCACCACCGAAACCAGGGTCCGTCGAGAAGCCGGCAGATGGGACAAGAGCCTCACTTCTTCTTTGAGGCATCGAAGAGGCGAACAAGCAGGCTCTGGGAACGGCCGTAGTTCACACCGCTCTCCAGCTGTTCAGGGCGCGTCTTTTCGTATTGGCGGACTGCAATCTGCGGAGCCGTCTCGCCATTGAGGTTCTCGGCGTGGACGGGAATTCCAGTTTTGATAAGCTGCTGGACCACGTTTGGCAATCGAGCTCGGACGGCATAGTGAAGTGCTGTATTTCCCTCGGGATCCAAAAGACGCAAGTCTGCACCAAAGTTGATGAGTATCTCAATCAGTTTGGTTCCAACTTCCTCGGTCAGAATGGTCTTCTCCATCTTGTCGATGACAGCCATAATGCAGGTTTGACGTTGCGGGTTGTAGTCGTTCGGGTCGGCGCCAGCTTCCAGCAGCTCCTTAAACACCTCGGGAGAGGCAATGGGACCCGAAGCTGTGGTCTGGCAATCCAGATAACCGTGCAGTCTGCTGATGACAGGCTGCGAGACAGTCGAGGGCAGGTCCTTGAGCAGCCATGTATACCTTTGCAAAACAAACTGGGGTGGAACATAAATCTCCTGCTCGTCCACGACTCGGGCAACAGCCAGTTCCTGGGTTCTCAAGAATCTCACGACCTGGGTGCCGACGAACTCATGGCCAAAGCCACGGGGCTCGGGGGCTGGAGTCATCAATGAGTCGTGGAGGATCTGCTGATCGCCCCCATGCAGATCAAGCAGCACCCAGAGCGCGAAAACGATGCGCTGGTGAGACTGCGTGCAGAGGATCGACGTCTCGTCGTCGGGAAGCAAGGATGCCAAGAAGTTGAGGCCCCTCGAGTTGGAGGATTGGAACTGGTAGCCCTTGGCGTGGGCTTCGGATACGAGAGCAGCCCATTGTGGGCCATCAAAGGTGGCCGTGTCGTCGACGTTGGACTGATGGCGCCAGCGATGGGCCAGCACATGCATGAATGTATCGCCGTCGATATTCCTCACGTTGATGATGGAGTTGTGGGCTCGGCGCAGGAGATCCATCAGGTGCTTGAGGACAGTGGCCTCAGGGGCCCATCTTGCCACCAAGTGCAAGGCCGTCTCGTTCCATTTGTCGCGCCCATATTTGCTACCGAGATCGGTGATTCTGACATTACCAGCACCCCGAAGCGCTGGGGGGATGGTATCCGGGGTCACGGTCAGCAGAACCTTGCGGTGCAGGCAGTCGTGGCGGTATTGGCAGCACAGCTGGATGACGATTCTGTTGCGCTCGGCATCGTTCTCGCCAAGACCGGATGGAAAGTCGGGGAGGGACTCGCTGGCCAAGATGGACGAATGGAATGAAAGCAATGAACTCCGGAACGAATATCGACTCAGCAGACTCCGGATCTCGGAGCAGACCGAGGAGGCGGGCGTGCTGTCAGAAGCGTCCTTCAGGACCCTGCGAACCCAGGACAACCTGATGCTCTGTCGGTCTTGCATCACCGTGTCGGGATCGGGCTTGGGGAACCGACCATCCACCAGACTCTGGGGTCCATTGCTGTACGGAGAGCTAAATCTGCTGCTCGACACGCTGTCATGGCGAAATAGCCGAGCGTCAAAGTTGCGGGCTGTGTCTGCTGAATCTGTGCTCGAGCCCGATGTCCTGCGCGAGTGGAGGGCCATTTTGGACCGTGCGCTCTTGTTCTTTTGAATCCGGCCATCGCGCACGGTGCGGAAGTTGGAGATTCTGTCACGGGCCGTCTCGCGGGTTCGTGGTCGGAGGTTGTGGTAGCCATGGGACAAGAGCCTGCTCAATTGATACTGTGTCGATCGGATCTCGGACTGGAGAGAAGTGGGCTCCTCTTCACGTTCCTTGCCCTCCTCCTCCAGGTTGGCCAGCGCCGACAAGAGCCTGCCTATTTGCCTGGTGTTCAGAGTCGATTCAGTGGTGTAGAGATAGAGGCGGATCAGCCTGCGCTGCATCACGGGTTGTTTCCATATCCTCTGCGCAGTCGCAGGCCGGCCGCGACCTCTAGATGGGCCGTTGGTCGGTGACGTTCTTCGTGTTCGGCTCGATTTGACAGGGACGGCCGGCATCGATGGTGGAGAAGCCGACGACGCCGAAGCGCCCGAGAAGAAGGTGTGGGCCGTCGGCGACGGGCCGCCCGAGGACGAACCGGTCCGGTCGAGGGACGATGCCGGTGAGTGGATCTCCATGGTCGGTGAGTGATAGCGGTCGCTTCGACTTGATTCGCGGATTCGAGGATTCGATTCTATCAGTTCAAATCACCAAGATGATTCCAGAGAGGTGTATGGCGGGAAGCACATGACGTCTAATTTGCTCTTGTGGGAGAGGGGGTGTGGTAACTAGCAGAACCAGGTGAAGGAAGAGGAAAAGAACAATCACGGGCTTATGAGATTGAGGGATCGATGCCACTAAATTGCACCTGCCAATCGCAATACGGGGTAAGCCGTAGCCCGTAACCCGTAATCCGTAATGTACGACTATCTGACTATCTTAGGCACGACCAGGCACAACACTGCCAGTGATACGGGGTGTCCAGTGTAACACAGTGCTACGCAAGTCTGTTGGCGTCCTATTTCAGCCTGTCTCAACCAAGCGCTAGATACCACATGCAACATGGAAAGGGCCCAGCCTGCCTAAACAAGAGCACATCATATGAGGATATCCGTAGAGGGGAAATAAACAGGGTGGCGACAAATACCGTACAGCGAGGAGACATACAGATAGCACGCACAAAGCAGGCCGAGCAACGAACAGCAGAAGCCTTGAGAGAGAGCATGACAGTGCTGATTACTGCTGAATGGGGGCATTCACGTTGAGTGTGTGTGGGCAAAGCGAGAGTGTGAGAGGGCAGTGGGCACTTTCCCTTCAACAGGTGTGGCCCCCCTGAGCGCAAAAAAGGGATCGACCAATCGCAGGTCTGAAGCCCTCCCCCAACGTGCATCGTTGATGCAACAAGTTGCCTTGTCGTAACCTCCTTCCATATCCTGCCCCACGCTCCACTACAGTCCAGACTCCAAAACTCTGAAGTGAAGTCTGTGAGTGCATTGAAAAAAGAGAGGTAACGGCCGTTTGACCCAACCTGGTAAAAACACAAGATCGATCTGACCCAAAGCGACACTGTGGGCACAATGGGTGTTGTCTGTTCGCCAGATTGTCGAATGTCAGTGCATTTGTCAGAATGCCGCGCGCCAACAGCCCGCTCATTCGCCATTTCCGGGCTGAGAACTTGAGAAGGAATGCGACGAGAATCCTAAGCGCGCTCTTTCGTACAAGATAAGCGCAGAACGCAGTTGACGTTCCATTGCAAAGGCGGCCATCCCATTATCCCATTACCGTAAATTAATGCTCTGTGGCACAGTCAGCGGGCGGGCAGTGCGATGTTGTGGCCCAGTGTTTCTCATAAGCAGCCTGCTGAACATGCCCAGATCTGGCAATTGACAATCTTCAGGCAGGAAACCGAAAAGGGGGCAGAGAACTGCAGTAGCCAGACGGCAACTCGGCAGGGATTTGCTGACACCTGCCAGCCCGTTCGTGCCCCACTCCGACTGCTGGGTCAGAGGGTCGCCCGGCGCCGGGCCGCGGAAAACCGCCCGGGTTAGGGTAATTTGCCGTTGTTCCTGCGCATCTTCTCCGCCCCTTTTCAGGTCTCGTCTCGTAAATGCTGTGCTCCGGCACAATTCTGATCGGTCGCTCGCTCGTTGCCCATTGACAAGCTCATGATTCTTCGGGTTATGCGAATTTTCAAGGCATTCACATGGCGATGCCAAACGAACCGAGTGATGTCACCATCCCAATCCCACTCTAGGCTCACAGTGGGATTGACTGGTTCAGGTGGTTTGGAGATGCCCCCTCACTCGCCCCTCACTTGGCGCCCCTCACTTGAACTTCCCCTTTTTGTTGCCCGCTTGTGCCCCTGAAACTTCTCATCAGCAACGGCCAGCGGACTTGGACTAGCGACAGGACACTAGCAAGACCGCCACGTGGTCTGCTCGATCTTGAGAGGCAGAAGTTCTAGCGGAAAAGCACAGCAACGGCACGAGACGAAACATTTCGAATCTAACATGCATGGAAAATGAAAAGAACAATATGGTATCATTGCAACACGAGGATGCGAAAGAAGAAAATCCATCCGTCCGCCTTCCCGCTCTCTGCCACCAACCAGCGTCACGAGCCACGAGGGATCTAAGAGGAAGAGTAAGATGCATCATGGATGGCTGGCGACCCCATGATAAGAGAAGCAGCTCGCTGCGGCCGTCACACAGGTTTCCATTAAACCCCCGTTCAGGTCCAACTCCGGCTCGGCCCAGACCAGCACGTCATCAACCCCAGACTCTGAAGCCCCTTAAACCCACGGAGCACATGCCTAGCTGGTCAAAATACCACATTCCCTAAAACAACGTGAAAACTTCCAAGTGTGGACGGATATAGTGCCCTGATCGGGTTCAGACCTGGGCCTCCTTCGTCGCCTGGGCCAGTCGGAGCAAGCTTCTCGCATCAGCAAACGTTGATATTGAGCCTCAGCCAGATAACCGGAGCAGCAAGCACAAGGGGTCCGGCAGAGAAATTCCCCACTGAGGTTATTATGCCTTAGCTCGTTTGCTTGGTTCGACGGTCCTAGCTCCCCCTCCCACGTGTCTGAAGTTTGCAAGTCACACCAGTAGCGTCCCATGTTGATGGAGTCGTCACCATAATTAGGTACATCCAAGGCAGATCCCATACAACGGCGTGAGATTTTCACACTCCCATGCGATGGTAAGTGGTGAAAAAAGCAAAGAGTTCTTGAGGATAAACGTTTTTCACTTGCCCCAGAACTTCTGGGCATTGTGAGCGGTCTTTCAGCCCGTCGAGCCGCCTATCATACGGCCGATTGCACGGCCCCCGCGGGAAGCCGCAATGCTGGCCGCTTTTCGGCCCGAGTTTGCTGCGGGCCCACGGACCTCGGGGGTGTGCCAAGTCTGTGTATCACGATCTTATCTCTTATCAAAAGGGGTTCAGGGTCAATCAACATGGCTCATCACCACCACGACTGCCGTCTGTTCGCCATCTCGACAGACTAGATGGAACAAGCAGAATACTTGCTAATAAATACAATCCTATAAAGCAAGTACAGCAAAGCCGTAACATAGTTACCACCAGCATCAATACCTAAAATCCTTCCCCCAAAATGTCCAAGGCTCGTCCCCAAACTTCGGCCGCGAAGCCTCAACAACCTCCCGAGTGACCTCTTGTCGCACACTACAAACATCAAGACCCCTAATCCCGCCGAACTCACTTTCACCCCAAAGTTCAATGACATCGGCAATAGTCGCTTCCACTATCTAACTCCCAATGCAAACAGCCAATTACTTGGCAGGCCTTTCCGGGACCGTTCAGGTCACAGGTGATGAGCGTGTGAGTACTCACGAAACCTCAAAGATATGAGAGAAGATAACATCACCCCGACATGGTGTATGTAATCGTGATTCTTTCCTCGCAGCCTGCTCAAATATCCTCTGTGGGATCTAAACTAAATGGCCTTATTCTCATTGTCTTTGCGAGTCACATTCGCAACGATGTGACAACGAGACGGAAATATCGGTCGTTGACCAGCCAACTATACTAGTACTTTCAAAGTACGAGTCATGGTCAACTTTCTGTTGAGCAGTTGATAGTCAGTAAAAGACGACAGTCCTGTTTCGGGAGCTATGTACAGAACTTGAGGTCTGGAGTCCACATGTCTCGGGAACTGGCTTGTGATGTTACTTACCGGGCCGTAAGCCTCCCGTCCACACACATCACTACGTATTGGAATGGAGGGAAGAAAAGGCCCAGACAACCGGGCCGAATTTCAGTCTTCAGGGGTACGATCCTTTGTTCAGGTCTTGAGTAGAAAATCAAAAGATTCATGACACGAGATATACCGAGTTCTGCTTCTAATATGACATCTGAGCATGCCCTTGAACAATATGTCCAGGAGTCTAACTTGTATTATACCTTTAGAGTCCAATTCGACATAAGATACAGTTTCAAGAGAGTAACGTCGAATGAAGCAGTTCTAATCGACTGGACATAGCCAAGATTTCTCATTTGGATTAATAGTCCCTGAGCAAGTGTGTACCGCAAGGCCAGTCCACAATTGTACAGATTAAGAAGCCTTGATTTGAATATAGATCGAGGCAATGGGCATAACATATCCTTTAAGATATCTATCTAGGTATCTAATAATCTTGTAATTCGTTGATAACGGCCAGTTACGAGACACGATTGTAATATACTAGGTTCTTGTTTCGTTCACAAATATGATGCCTCAAATCCCAACACGTTCTGAACCTACTATCATTTGTCTTCCTAACCAGCGTGAGAAGATAATCAGCATTTGCTCGTTCCTGTGCCCAAAGTGACGTCGTCGACCACAGCAAGTCAGATTCAAGCTTTTCGCCGGATACCGAGGTTTTGATCCCTGGAAAAAGCCCATGAGGTCCAAGAGGCCGAGGAGTCTAACAATGATCAAGTTTCCCGATTTCCCCATGGGGTAGCCGACACGGAAGTAGCACCACCAAACTAGCTAGGGCTGAAGAGGTCATCACCAAAGATTCCACAGCCCGTGACCGCAACCCCTTAGTCCCCTGCCAAACAAATGCAAGCCTTGCGGCTCTGTCATAGTCTCATTTCCACATCTGCAAGTCTGCCGCGCTTAGAACCATGCTTGCTGCTTTCCCCAGATTACCCCAGCTCATCATGGGACCGTTAGTTTGAGAACGATGGATGAAGATGAAGGCGGCAAAGGGGTCAATATGTGAGGGACCGGGTCACATCGCAGAGCTTCACGAGCTCAGTTCACCCCCGGCTAGCAGGTCATTGGTAGCTATTTCCAGGCCAAATCAGGTTATCACTCGTTTCTCACCTCACGCCGTCGGCTTTCACCATGGCGTCGTCACTCCTTTTGTATCTGACCGCCGTTGCTCCTTTGCCAGCCTTGTCCCCGGACTTCGGTACCTCGGCCGGGACCTTTGAGAACCAATGCCGAGCATGAGGAGATGACCAAGTCCCTCTTCTGCCAGGGTGATGCCGTCAGCGGCAACTGCGCCTTCTGTTCCTGATAGGGGCTTGATATGCAGGCACCAGGCCAATTTGACTTTCCAGCCTAGTCAAGGCATTTATTCGAGCCGGTCAGGACATCTCTTCTAGTAAGTCAAGGTGTTTATTCGAGCCAGTCAAGGCATCTACTCGAATTAGTCCAAGCATTTATTCCAGCCATTCAAGGCCTCTATTCTAGTCCAATTAGGGCATCTATTCCAGCAAGTAACGGCATTTATTCCAACAGGTCTGGGTATCTGTTCTAGATGAGTATTAGTACCTGTGTATAAGAACCTGAAGACTGGTGTCTGTATATGAGAGTAGTTGTGCGTGTTATCAGGCCCCTCCTTGTTGGGAATCTCATGATGAGACTCCAGAGCACCTTCTCCCACAATAGAGAGCTACTAGACAAAACATGATCATCAATCTCTTGGCTCGGCCCTTGCCGTTATGGTCGCTTCCCGTTTGGGTATGCATGGAATACCAACATCACGGCCGCTGCGACTTATAAGGCTCCTGCTTTCAGTGAGACGGCGACCAAGGTTTATACCGCCGGTGCTGCTGGCGTTTTCAGCCATGATGGGCTGGTTTTGACGGTGGTGATGGCTTTTGGTGCATTCCTGGCTGGACTGTAGGCTTGAAGGTGGACATGAGGCCGGTTGATCTTCTCTTCTTGCTCTGTTCACTTCATAGATATTTCCCTCCCTAGGGTTGATGTTTGGCCACTTTGAGATCCTTTCAAGATCGGACCTGCCTGAACCATTCTTTTCCCAACCCGCCAATTCTTTTGTTATCCAGACTGCATTGACAGGCTTGAGGCACTTCATGGGTCATGCAGATCAAAACCCGGGGTTCAAAAAAGATCAATAATCCATCCTAAACCAAGCAAACCACCAACGTTTTGTTGACCGCGAGCATCCCGGCTGGTCTTGCCAAGCGCTGCTCTCAAAGAACAAACAGGAAGAAGGACTCCATATTTCTCACACGTGTTCGGATCCAAATTCTAACTGCCGCGACAAATCATTTTGCATCGAAATAGGCCAGCGACATGCGAAATACGTTGGAGTGAGAGTTCTCAGGAATGGAAGTAGAAGAAACAGTCTTGTGGGAGAACAGAAATGAACAGAGAGGATAGAGTGGGGAGAGCACTCGAAGGCCATTGACTCCGCGCCGATGCATGTTTGCTCCCATGAGCCTCTTCGATTGGTGCCAGCTTGCCCAGGCGCCTGCTTTGTGTCACCAAATGTCTTGTCTCACCGCCCGATGGCCCCTGCCAAGTCTGCCAAGAGAATGAATCCGGCAGAAAAGAGCCACTGTAATTTCAGTGCATCCTCTCGCTAGTACCTCTGTGGTCAATCACTGCTGGGTTGCCTTAGTGATAAGCCGCCTGAAAGTATAGCGACCCGTGGAGAACACTCGAAAGCGGTGAGAAAAACCATTGTGCGACGCCTCTGAGCCCTCGTGATGCGCATTGGGTGACAGCCTCACTTTTCCTGAAGGGCTCAAAAAAGTGGTGTGGTTGTTCTTGAGGGTCGAAGTCAAGTATTGGAATGCTTCAATCTACGGCGTAGCGATCCTCGTAGGCGAGCTTTCGCAGGTAGAATTGCCTGGTTGCGCGTTTGCTGTGCCCGCCAACAGCACTGCGCGGTAGTCTGCCAAGAAATGGAAACCCCGCGTTTGGATGAAGGGCGGTGCTTGCCTGCCTCCTTGCCACTGCCATCTGCGGCTGAAGCGGTGGGCGTTTTCTATCGGACGCAGACTGCATCTTCCTCTTTTCTCGCAAGCGTCATCCTGAGATTCTGACAACGATGGCCGACCCGCTCACGTATGTTGGCGCAGCAGCGTCTGTCGCGGGAGTCCTCGACATTCTCGCGAGATGCATTACAACAGTCGCCAAGTTTGCCGAGCAACTGAAGGACGCCAATCTTGCATTCACCAGTCTCCGCTCCCAGCTCCTGATCCTGCGTGGAGCTCTGGTAGAAGTCCAGGACTGGGCTGAGTCAACCAACGCAGAGGACGCATATCACCAGCTCACGATAGACCTCGACTCCATTCTTCTCTGTTGCCGCTCGCTCGTCTCGAGGCTTGAGACTCAGCTGGTCGGCCTCGGTCGCGATTCGACCGGGCGGTTGACCGCGCTTGCCAAGGTCAAGTTGGTGCTCGGCGGGAAAAATATCGGCGAAATCCAAAAGATGATTGCGCAACAAGTAGGGGCTCTGAACCTCCTGCTAACGGCGTGCAACAGCAACACCTTGCTCGAACAGAAACAACTGCTCCAAAAGAAGAGCACGAGGGTGGTATTCAGGGTGGTCGAGAGAGACTCGGCTTCCTTGATCGTCCATCGTGACGCAAACTCCTTCCAATCGGCTGCTACAGATAACCTCTCCAAACTATCTCGGTTATTTGGTTTTGACGATGAGCTCCTCAGCTCCAAGGTCTACGAACGTGCCTGGCGGAGCACTATTAGGCTGACATTGAGACTGGAAAAAACCACGAGACCGGATCGAACAACAGTGAAGAGATATGAACAGGTCGGGGGATGCAAACCAGAGTTCAAGATTCTACTTTTGGGTAAGTTGCAATCGGACCCAGGCACTACTTGCTCTCACGCTATATTCCTGCTCAGGCTCGTCACCTTCATCCAAATCAACGCTGCTAAAGCAGATGAAGCTGTGCTGGATCAAACAACCCCTTGCGCTTTCTTCTGGTCCTTTCACCGAGTCAGAGAGGATGCAATGGAAACCTGTCATCCTCGAAAATATATGCTCATATGTCTGGGCCGCCAATGAACGTTGCAAGGACTCGGGTTCCATATTTTCCGCTCAAGTACAGGTGAGAAGAAGATCAGATGCTGAACGGCAACGCGGAGAGAAAAGTTCTGTGCTAATTGTACTGACGTCGTACCGTGCATTGCAGAGTTACATGGACGAGATCGAGTCATTATATGATCAAGTCCGCGACCATGTGCGTAGTGAAAACGACCTGCCACAGGGCTGCTTCCGTCCATTTCATGAACTAAGCCGCAGCGAAGAGTGGCGTGAGAAACTACTGACCTGGCCAAGTGACGGTATGAATTTCCCCTAGTAAGTCCAACCTTAGCATGGCCTGCCATTTGTGACAGAGTCCTCGAAGTTAGGTTCCTAGCCAGCACTTGTACTGATTGACTCACTATTTCATCCACAGTTTTATGGATCATCTGGACCGTATTTTCTCCCCGGGCTATATACCTAGCTGCCTGGATCTACTCAATGCGAGGCTCCGAACCATAGGCATAACAGAAACCAGATTTGATCATGATGGTCATGAATATCGCGTATATGATGTGGGCGGTAGGCGGAGCGAGCGAAAGAAATGGATTCATTGTTTCGAGAACGTCGACATCATTCTCTTCCAAGTAAACCTAGGAACATACGATGAGGTACTAGTCGAGGATTCCGAACAGAACCAACTGAAGGAGTCGCTAGCCCTATTTCAAAGCATAAGGGACAGCCACTGGTTTCGCAAGACGTCAATGTTTCTTACCTTCACCAAGATGGACGTGTTTGAGCGAAAGATATCACGGGGGCATGGATTTCCACCCAAGGAGTTGTTTCCATATGAAGGAGATCCTACTGATGTTATTGCAGTGCGAGAAAGTATTACATCTCAATTTCTAGATGGCAGTAAGGCTCACGGAGACATTCTTGTTAGTTATATCGATGCGACGGAAACATTGCAGGCTCAGAGGTTGTTGCAGACGGTATGCGGTGTGGCGAAGGAAAGAGCAAAGGAAAGGAGGAGAAGAAATGCAAGAGCGGGCGTCTGACCAGACATAATGACGCTATCAAGTATCAGCGTTTGGCTTCTTGATTTCATGTATGGCTCGTGAAAATCTTCTCGCTAGTTTCAAATAGAGACTCTTTTGGCCAGTTCAGTGCGTCAGAAGACCCGTCAGATCAAGGTGAGCGTCCTAATCCACATCAGATTTCCTGACAGATCTTGTTGTCTTCGAAAAATAAGACAAATATGTAAATTGTTTGAGTCATCTTGAACGAAACCCCTTTATGCCCTTTTACATTTCCTTGCCAAGTTGGGTCAGCCTGTTTCTCACTATCACCAACAGATCGCTACCTACGAACGGAGAGTTCTTCAGGAGATACAATCAGGGTATGATGTGAAGTTGGTAAGTTGTGTAACTCTCTAAAAGGCCACAGACCAACAAATTCGATCCGGTAGGTACCCTTTGTGATACTTCACGGCGTCGTACGCTGCTTTGACCGAACCCAAAGATACCAACAGTACCAACGCTCGCCTTTGTCCCAGTCAAAGCGACGCTCAGCGTCCCAGAGATTCGCCAAGAGGTGCCTTCATTGCAAAGATGTTGACGTTGTGGACGAAAGAGGAGTACGATTCAATGTTGACCGAGATCTTCCTGCAGCAACACAGTAACGGTAGAACATGTCCCTCGCATATCCGTCCAACCCGCCAACCGTCTTGTGCCCGATCAAGCACCCGATCTGTCGGCCAAGGTCGGGAGTCGCCTGATATTTCCGCCCTTGAGCAGATAGTTGAACAGCGGCGACCACACTAAAGTCGAGTTGACTGAACACGAAAAGATAAAGAGCCCTAGTCCAGCTCTTAGCTCATCTCCTCCTCGACTTGTTCTGATTTCGGCATTCCAACTACCTGGCGATTCACCTCATTGCTAACCGTACTCTGAATCCTTCAAGATGAGACCGCTCTTCCTCTCCCTAGTAAGGTGAAGCGGTGGATGATGTTGATGCGGAAGAGGCGGGGCTCGGCGCGTAGACAGTGCGAATGGACCGCACCCGGGTCGTCCCCGTGCATTTGGAGGAGTTTTCTGGCTGAGATCTTCTAGTCTGCACTTGATTGGTGTGTCGTCTTCCTTGCTAGCTAAAAATGCGTTCCATAGTTTTCGTTATATGTACTGAAATGAGAACTCAGCGGGTTCTTCAAAAATTCTGTCACCACGAGAAGAGGATGGATGGATGGATGGAATTTATTTCGGCCGGAGGCACTGAGCCTAAAGGGCCTATGCACGCTAACTACATTCGGTTCATCCAAATCTGCCATTATCTCGTCCAAGCCCTCTACTTTTTCACCTCTAGATCACCCGATGCCTCTTTTCATTTTATAAGCAGATCACCTTGAAGGTTGCGTTCT
>MU858310.1:0-38960 GCA_033297075.1 Rhypophila decipiens | reverse complement strand
CCCCGCTCATAAGACCGGGAGCGCCAGGTGACCCGTTGTGGCCAAACTACACTACTCTATCCTCTGCTCTTGAATGCGTGAGGTCACCAATAAATAGTGGTTTCAATGGGGCACTATCGCTTGTGTTATCACGGCTCGCCGTGACACCCATTATTTATAGCTTCATATTGCCACGGCGGTTAATATTCTACTGATAAGAAACCGATGTTCAGCTTTCCGAAAGTTGCTACTGTATAGTGTGGATAGTGCGTAAAAGTATTGGATGGGGGACCTGAGGTATCGGAATATGCGACCATTCGGGGGCTGAAGAATCTAAGCCATATAAGGGAGACTGTACCACCTTACGCAGCGATAGGTGGAACGTATTGATTGGTGTTCTTCTGAAGCGCGTTAGACGGTCTGCGTTTTCCGACGTCTTGCTAGGGTTGAGCGCGATAAACGGAGGTGCCGTGCTATTTGAACTGATTTGCTGTAAGGTGCCCTGTGACCCTCGGCTGAGCGCCAACTGTGACCTGCAAGGGCTCCTTGCGATTGTGATAGCTTACCCCGCTTCCTGGTGAGTAGTTTTTCGAACCTGAGGTAGGAATAACAACCTGTAATTGCCTCCTCCACAAGCTTCAGACGGTGGAGACAACCTCCATTTCGGTCTTTGTGTACACTTTGCAAGACATCAGCGATCAGTTAAGCCACGAACCCCACAATCGACAGTCTGATCGTAGGGCAACACGGCATGGACCCCTTGCCTTCGCGCGACTTGGATATGGAGGGGCAGCCCGGCACAGCCAACCAGTTCGGAGACAGGAACCGGATGTTCCCTAACTTCGGGGGGTCGCAAAAGAATATTGAGGGCAGCAGCTATGAGTCTGGCGGGGGGGTTATGAACATTGGTATGATCCCGTCCAAAGAGTCGACTAGGGGAAGGGGTATGGATTACTCCTGGAGAGTTGAGCGGAACCCTGATCTTGGAAGTAAATAGTCAACAATATCAATCGCGTTTCTGCAGAGGGTTAGTACTCCGTCAGCCTTCTTTAAAGAGCCTTCGTATCTAACAGTCCACCGTCCGTGCCCGCCCAGCAGACTGCTGACGCTTCTACAGAACGAGCCGAAACTCCGCCAGCCCCCTTCGCAATCATCCCGTTCTCCCGCGACCCTGACTTCGTTAACCGCGGAGGAATCCTCGACCAGATCTACGGCCGATGTTCCGAACCAGCCGGTCGCGTGTCCCTCGTCGGCCTGGGTGGTGTGGGGTAAGAATCCTGTCGGAGCCAAGGGACACATCTAGTGCTGACCATCAGCAGCAAATCGCAGCTCGCCATCGAATGCGCCTACCGAGTAGCTGCGGAACAGACCAATAAATGGATCTTTTGGATCCACGCTGGCACACAAGCGCGCGTTGAAGAAGGCTTCCGGACGATCGCCGACGCCGTCAAGCTGCCCGGCCGGAACCAGCCCAAAGCCGACATACCACAGCTTGTATATAGCTGGCTTTCGAACGAACGGAACGGTAGATGGGTTATTGTCCTTGACAGCGCCGACGATAGCGATGTATTCTATAGTACAACTGGACCGACTCCAAAGAGCAAGCCCTTGGCGACGTATCTACCCCAGAGCCGAAACGGAGCCATCCTCGTCACGACGCGCAATAAGAACTTGGCTCGCCGGCTAACCGGGAACGATGCGAATATACTCGACGTCGGACCAATGGTGGAGGCCGATGCTCTCTCGCTTCTTAAGAAGAAACTGGGGCTTCTGGATATAGACAGGGCGACAGAGCTGGTGCGGGTGCTCGAGTACGTTCCACTAGCCATCAGCCAGGCGGCTGGGTACATACGAGCGAGAGCACCGCGAAGCTCACCCGAGAAGTATCTGGACGAATTTCGGGCAGGCGAGCGCAAAAGGATCAAACTTTTAGGGCACGACGGTGGCGACCTTCGCCGAGACGGCAGCGCATCGAACGCGATCCTGACGACATGGCAGATCTCGTTCGAGCACATCTGCTCCAAGAGGCCTTCTGCTACGGACCTATTGTCGCTGATGAGCTTTTTCGACCGACAGGGCATCTCTGAGTCTCTCTTAAAGGATTCTGACGGTGCCCAATGCGTTAAAATCAATAAGAAGCTCGAGGCAGGAGAGTCGGAGTCCGAAGATGATTGCAACGAGGCAGAGGACATGTTTGAAGACGATGTAGCAATGCTACGGGACTACTGTCTTGTATCGACGAACGAAGCAGGGGACGTGTTTGAGATGCACGGTCTCGTACAGCTATCGACCAGGAAGTGGCTAGAGGCGCGGGGACTGCAAGAGAAGTTCAAGGCACAGTTCGTTAAGCGGATGGCTATGTCATTCCCAAGAGGCGACTATAGCAACTGGGTGATTTGTCGAAGGCTCTTTGTACATGTGGAGAAAGCGATGGGTTGTCGACCTGCAGATGGTGAGATGGAAGAGGTATGGGCAAGGCTTTTGTATAATGGGGGGTGGTATGCGTGGTTACAGGGCCAGTATGAAATAGCGGAGCGAATGGTAGATAAGGCTCGAAGAACGCGGGAGAAGAGACTCGGGAGAGAGGATGAGGCAAGTTTGCAAAGCGTATTGTTATATGCATCGGTTATGAAAGCTAGGGGTAGATGGAAGGAGGCCGAGTCGCTGTTTGTGCAGGTGATGGAGACGAGTTCGAGGGTGTTGGGAGAGGAGCATCCCGACACGCTGACCAGCATGGCCAACCTGGCGTCGACGTACAGGAACCAGGGCCGGTGGAAGGAGGCCGAGTCGCTGGAGGTGCAGGTGATGGAGACGTTCAAGAGAGTGCTGGGAGAGGAGCATCCCCACACGCTGACCAGCATGGCCAACCTGGCGTCGACGTACAGGAACCAGGGCCGGTGGAAGGAGGCCGAGTCGCTGTTTGTGCAGGTGGTGGAGACGAGTTCGAGGGTGCTGGGAGAGGAGCATCCCTCGACGCTGACCAGCATGGCCAACCTGGCGTCGACGTTTTGGAACCAGGGCCGGTGGAAGGAGGCCGAGTCGCTGGGGGTGCAGGTGATGGAGACGAGAAAGAGGGTGCTGGGAGAGGAGCATCCCTCGACGCTGACCAGTATGGCCAACCTCGCTATTACTTGGGAAAATCAAGGCCGTCACTCAGATGCCTTAGTACTAATGAGGGACTGCGCCGAGGCTCGGCGGCGATTGCTTGGGGAAAATCACCCAAACACGCTATCGTCTTTAGCTGCCGTCGCTGCGTGGAGTATTTAGAATTCGCTTTGTTATTACGGTTTATTTAACTTTTACTCCCAAAGCCGAATTATTATTATGCAATTATCGGGTTACCTTTCTTATATGCATTGTGCATTGAATTGGTCCATTCTTTCCGAAGCCGTGGGCCATGTACGGTTTGAACATGGGCCTTAAAATGGTCCAAGTCCCTCAAGAAATCCCCTAGATGTTTGCAATCAGGGTGATGGCATACAAACCTCCCATCCTTCGGCTGATGCCCCAAGTGCACGTCCCGCCTTGAACTTCTCCTGGGCTGGGTTTATCACGGCGTCCACCTTGGTGTTGAAACCCACCTCCTGCACACCAGTGGCAAGAAGACTTAGAGACACAGTGGCCGGGCCTGTGGAAGAGGCATACCCTCCATGGGTCACAGCCGGGAGTCCATGTGCATAGTGCGGGGCATGACTCGAATGCGAGGGCGTTACTTGTGAACGATAGTCTATCAAATCCGGCGGAGCCTGAGAATAGAAGGGATATTGCGCGTACTGTTGCGACATGTCTTCAGGGGTTGGGGAGAAGATGCTGGTGTAGTTAGGTTGGGGGTAAGGTAGATGGGAGACATTGTAATATGAAGGGAAGTGAACTTGGAACTCATTTCCTGTGGTCAAACTGTCTTCTTGCTTGTCACCCTCCCACTGACTCTCGTTGTCTTGCGCAGGTAGAATATCCAGCCAGATCCCGGAAGGTCCAGGTGACGGTGATAATTTTACTCCCTCGATGGGAGGAAACGGCTGGTCGCTATCCAAGAGCGATCTGAACTGATCATGTCCGAGGTCGTCAGGCGTGAGAAGAGGATATAGCGGCAGGATACGCTCTTGGAAATCGGCAAGGTACTGCGCATAACCCTCCGGCGGGAAAGAGCCCGGCGGTCGTGGCGATGGCGGCGGATACTGGATGCCGCTGTAGTTTCCCCTAGACACAATTTCGGGTTTTGAGTCAACCCCCCCGGCCCGCAACCTTTCCACCTGTCCACCGGCTGTCGTCGGTACCTCTGCTCTGATCAACGGATCAGCCAAAGGGGCAGATCCCAAAGGATCCGAGTCGCCGGCTTTGTGTTGTACCGGTGTTGTCGGATATCTCTTATGTACGGTGGACCAATTCAGGCGTTGTCCATAGCCGGGGCATATCAAGTTTTTCTTTATACATTTATGGCAGCTCGGTTTGATCTCATCGCACTTGACCTGTCAGTAGGTTAAGTCATTAGTACAGAGTTCTCCTCATCATTCCCTGCCTGTAAGCCCAAAAAAGAAAATGTAGGGTTCTAGGCCACGAACCCTTCTATTTTTACACGTTGTACACCCATTTCGCGATTTTGTGTGCTGCTTTCGCGAATTCGTTTGCTGCTTCCTCATGTTTGCTCGCTCGCTCGTTGACTGTGCTGTCACGTTGTCGGGATAGTCGCAGAATGGACTAACAGTAGAATTACTGGCTCTGTAGCTTGAGATCGGATCTGGTTGCGATGTATTGCGAAGAAGGACAGAATAACGAGGCGGCGAGTGGTGCTAGCTGAGGACGAGTATTTGGGTCGCGTAGCCTCATCTAGCCAGTCTGCGGCAGTGGCGAGCTCGAGGGGTTCGCCTTGTTGACGGACAGCGGTTTTCGTTGTAGTGAGGAGAGGCGAGGGAAGGGCAAAGATGGCGAAAGAAAAGCCGTATCGCCGGAGTCACGACGGGGGAATGTCACTATCAGTGAATGAAGGCCATGCGGTATATATGAGAACTGAGATTGTAGCTAAGATCTAGTCCGATGGTGTTGAATACGTGTGCCGAGGGCGAGGTTTATAACTACAAAGAATAGTATCGTGAATCCTTACGGACGATTGACGATGAAAATGGCGGGCTTGAACAGATGCAGACAGATCCAGGTATGAGGGATAGTGCAAATCGCACCTCCCTAGGATCCGGGACGGATCCAGCCAGAAATAACTAGCCGAGATTGCAGCTGAACTTTTATCTACATAGGTTAGAAAGGATAGACGGACGGACTACGGTAGTGCCATCCCAGAGAATCGCAAGCAACGCTGAGGCATGGGAAGTGTGACCCGAGCCAGTGGCTCGCCAATCAGACGCCTGCCAGCCACACATCCTAATTGAGAAGCGGCTGACGGCAATGCCCTGCATGACCTCGAACAACCACGATCAGCGTGAACACCAGATATGCATGAAAAGATGTGTACAGATTTATCTATACTACCTGCTATCCTGTATCAAGACCAGTAATATTATGGCTCAATAATGCCGGCTGTTACTTCGCTGATTGCGCACTGTTGTCCTCCGAGGCTAACACTAACACGCAGCCCCCCCAGGCCCGATCGGCTTGAGAATACACTGCTCCCTCGGTGTGCCGGTAACTTCAGTGTCGCTCTTGTCCCGCAGATTGCTAAGGTGGACTTTTCTCTGTAGGAACCACGGGTAAGACTCATACGTATTGTACGTATTGATGCTTCTGGCGAAGGTAGTTCCTGTGAGCCGCCGTTGACTGCCATTATTGCGAGATGCGCGCAATGTCCAGCTTCGGCTGGCTCACAGCATGCCTGAACGGCTTCAAAAATGTATTGAGAAGGAAGGAAATTACATTGATTATTGACATGACGTTCGATTTCCCATTTCGGTGAGGTGATTTCTACAGAAAATCCATGAAATCACGGCTTTTTGCTTGTGTGGCATGGCCGAGCCCAATTGGGCATGGCGGCTTGGCTGGCGGCTTGGCGGTACCAAACTAACAAAAAAAAACCCCGGCAGAGGTGTACATAACAAGATCAAATATTAAAGCTCCCAACGTAGGCTTCCTCCTAGTTAGCCCGGTACACAAGTTGTCCAAACCCTCATCGACATGGCTACCCTGCTGTTTATCTTCGCCACCACGGTGTGTCGTTTCATCCGAGATTCAATATGGTGTGACCCAGATGGCCAATTGACAAAAGTTCTGGAATATTAGCTAGAGACGCAGCTATACGAGATCGACAAGCTTGATGCGAGCGTACCGCCCGGTCCTTGACCGACTGCTTGTCGGTTCTGAAGCATCCAAAAAATTCCTCCTGGACGAATTCTGGACGGTTGTAGGCACGATTGTGGGCCTTCAGTTGGCTCCAACCGTCTGATGGGAAAACAGGTTCTTGTCCGGGAGGGCATACCCCCTTGCACGTCCTCAATGTTGGTAGCAATGATTGGCTGTTGCGTTTGTGTGCTGTTGAGCAACCCTCTTCTCCAACTGCAGAACATGGAGTCAACAACCAAGCTAATCTACATGGAGCACACCTGAGATGAGGATGGTTGGAGGCCGGTCTTTTTGTCTTGGGGCCGCGGAGCAGGATCGTAAAACCGGGAGGCGGGCTGATCTATAACAGATGATTGAGTAGCTGACTTTATCTGCCCTTCCTGTTGCCAGTCCAGGGTTGTATCATCCGATTGGCCTCAAAACAGCAATATATCATTCCAACTGAGCAATAGTATCCTCAACAAAACTATGTACTCTCAGAGAGAGTGCTGATTATGACCCACGCGTCGATATCTCCTGACTGTGGGTACATGGAAATGAAATGAACGTTTGGCCGCAGCAGAAGACTACCTTGTCATTGGAGCATCCTTCGGAGGGTCTTGATACCCCAACGCCGAGGGAAAGCAGAGGTCATGAAACCTGTGAGTACATCCTTGGTAGATACACCCCCGACCGAGAACAGCAGCATCCCATCACCCCCTGTGTCCCATAAACTCGTCCACGCCACCCTGTCCAAGTTTGCTCCCAGCTTGGCGACAAGCTCGTCAAATGACAGGAGACTAACCGGGTTTGCCGAACTACCCGCAGATGTGGCCGACTTGGAAAGGTTCCCTGCATCCTGGTCGCCCTTCTCGTTTTCCTCAAGCCCATAATTCGTGTAAACCTGAACACATACGTTCCAATCTCGCCGAACTTCTATATACAAGATTAGCAAGGGTAAAGATATAACGATATTCATATATAAGAACTGTCGTACCTTCCAAGTATTTCCATACAAGGTCCCAATTCGATTGTGACACAAACTGAGCAACATCTCCCCAAGGGAATACCTTGAGTGGAGATGAGCTATCTTGTGCTATCAGTGCTGAATCAGCTTGCAGTACTGATGATACTGTTTTTTTAATGATGGATAAGACATCATTTGATATTTCGTCATTAAGAACATCAATGAGCTCAAAATTGAAGTGTCTTATTTATAACACGGCATTCTACGGGCTAAGGGGCGGTTTGCCAGCCTTTGGGGGCAGGTATACGGACCTGTCTGAGGAGCATCCATCGCCAACATTACCGACCGTCCTTAATTCTCCAGCCGTGGGGGATCAACCGTCAGTGGTACACGATGGTACGGTGAGTGGACCATGCCAGACGTCGGTGGATGCCGATAAACCAGATATTCAAGGTCATCAGGGTATCCAGCTTGGTGGTCTTAAGCGGCAATGGTCTCCGGATGATGTGTCCGGAGCAGGTGTGAAACGACAGAGGTTGCCGAACTCGGAACCAGGTCACCCTGCCCTCCTTTAAGGAAGTGATGGCTGGTGTGCACGGGGAGTGGACCACCAATAATATTTCTCACGCTGTAGCTGCAGGTATATGAGCTGTGAACTCGGAGGTTGGTTGACCAAAACCACATCACTAGCCCGTACTGGGATGGTTTCTCATCCATGGAGGGGGGGTCTTTGTGGTGGGCCCCGTGGTGATAGAGCAGGGTTCAAGATCGCCGCCCGACCATGTACATTTGTGGGTGGGCTTTGCAAAAACCAAGGACAGACTCGAACCCGGCGCTTCTTCGTCATCCGCGGCCTCTTTGTCCAATAAGGAATCGTTCAGTTACCAGAAGTAAATTTTTAACCCTCCCAAATTTCATTCACCAATTTTATTTTCGTCTCATTCCTTCCCTTCCAGGTTACACCGGTTAACGCAGGTTTCTGATTTTCCAGCCAACTTCATTTGGTGGCGTTCATTGAAGAAGGCTGAGCAGTTCGCTCAGCCGTAGTGCCAAGTCCCAACCACATCTCGATCGTGTCTGAAAGTTGTTAACCGGATCGGGGCATAGGTTTCAGTACGTGATTGGGCTTTGCGTTAAGCCTTCTCACAAGGTGGTGCCGGAAGCGTTTGATTGGTCGTTATTCCCAAATAGGAAATTGGAATTCTCCAGCGACCTCAGTCTATCATTTTCGGGCCTTACCGAATCCAGGCAGACGGCTGGTATGCCCTAATCCCGTTAACAACTTTCGGACACGGTTGTGGTTGGGCTCGGCACTGTTCGGCCTTCTCTCATCAACGCCACCAAATGAAGTAGCCGGCTGGAATTTAGTACGGTATCCGTACATAAAGTTTACAAAAAAAAAAAAAAAGAGAGGGGCATTTCGCTGCAAATTTCCTCATTGTTTACCGTTTCTCAATTCATTTATTCCTTCTAGGCAACGATTCCATTCAGCAGTCGTAAGTTGCTTCTTGGCATGTCCAGACACGTTTCTAACGGGGCAGTAGATTCAACGAGTTCAAGGGCAGTCTTGGGGAGTGGGGCACGAAGCTAGAAAACTTGTTCGATCAAGGACAGGAGTATCCATTTAACACTGAACAACTGTAAATATAGATTTGCATTTTCGCAGATCGAAATAGCGATAGTCCAATCGCCAACCCAGAAGAGGAAGAAAAGGCGAAGGAAACTAGCTAGGCAAGAGGCATCGTAGCTAAGCACCACTCTCACAACGTGGTGGTATTTGACTAGAAGAGAAAGGAGTCTCAATGCTGCGACGACTGGCTGCCAATATGCTAACTTCGGCGTTGTGACGGATGGTGTAACGCAGAGTGCGCTATCGTTTGGCAAGGGTCACAGATGAACAAAGTGTTGTGTTTGCGGAGTTAGGTGTCCGCTCACCAATGTAATTGAAGCCTGTCCTCCTAACTCTCTGGCTGCGCCAGAGAGTCTGTATTATACTTGTGCGCTCGAAATACAAAAAGGAGTCCCCGAGGAACTAAACTTGCCAAGCCAGTTCAGCCCGGTTCAGCTCCGGTCAGCTCCGTTCAGCTTTATTCAGCTCCGTTCAGCTTTATTCAGCTCCGTTCAGCTTTATTCAGCTCCGTTCAGCTTTATTCAGCTTCGACCAGCCGCACTGCACCTTAGTGCACCGGCCTCTGGGTTCTGGGTGTTACAGATGGTCTACCGATTAGCTCATCGGCAAGTGGTCCATGCCACCGGCACAGACCTACTGGCATCCGAGGGATAAAAACCTAATCATGGTCATGGCACTTCTTGTTCTTCTTCTTCCTTTCTTTCTTATCTTAGAATCTTAAGTCCTAGGAATACAATAGTTTGGCCTCACCCGCCTACTTGCGTGCGGTTCGTGACAGGCGTTGTTGAACTATTATTACACATATAGATGAATTAGTTCTAATCCAACAACAGTAGACTGAAAATATCGATTAAAGTCTGATTCATCTCAATACCTTCGCCCAACCCCAAAAGGGCTTGGTCTTACAGGTCGACTTCAAGTTGCCGGGACCAGCATAGACACCCGGCGTCAAGACCCTTGTTGGTTGTGCAGCGAGACAAGGTACATGAAGTGTCCAGGGAGCCATTTCGGAGGCAATTCGTCCCACCTCATTGGCTAACATCGCGGCTTGTTGGTTCTTGTCTGCAACAGAGGCCCCGGGAGACACCATCTTGGACATTATGCCCGGTACTAACAGTGAGAAAGGAGCTACGGGCCGCTGGTCACGATATAAGCAAACAGGGTCGAATCGTCGTGCCTGAAACAGCTAAAGGCGGAAGCTGAACCTGAATTTTATTGTAACTGACATAGTTTATTATGCTTAAAGGGGAATGATGAGACCCACAAATGTATAAATTCGCATATCCTATTACTCTTCGAGGTCAAAAATATTCCTTCGATTCGGAAGTGAGATCTCGACTAGGCTAGGAATTTCCTCCATAATCAACCCTTTGTCGTACAAATACCGCCCGTTTGCGTCCAATACAATCTTTCCTATCGAATTTGCAACAGGTCCCAGGCGTTTAACCACACACCGAAAACCTACAGCGAATAACTCCAAAGAATTGCCGAAGCAAATGCTAGTGCCCTCGCCAATGATTCGGACGGATTCTATATTCAAGAGTTTGGGTTATTATGCTTAGAGTATGAGTTATAATACGAGTTTATTAGAGGCAAAGTTTTACCGAAGTCATCCTTATAGGTTCAGCGTGCAAGAGACGAGGAAGAGCCGTTGCTAATAAAAAAATGACGGATGGAGAAGGGGAGTGGGAACAAGGAGCAGTTTATAGAGTAAGATCTTGTCAATAGGACCAATTCAGAACAGACCCCGGGGTAGTATACCGACCTTAGCAGACTATACTTCCCGACCCCCGATCAACGCCGGTAGAATTGGATAACTAGGAAGAGGATACCAGCTCTTTACAAATATATATAAATAAAAGACCACCAATAAGTTTTATCAAGCATTTGCAGGTATTAAGCGTCGAAATTATATCTGAACGAATGTCTATTACAAGAAATGGAAGTGTTGTCGGCCGGAAAATCCCGCTCTAGAACAACTGCTGAATCAATGGACAATTTCAAGCAACCATTTTCGCCTATCCGCGCTGCAAGTTACCAGTCCGATATGTGAAGATTTATTGAGAATAAGCGGGAGAGGCCTGAGTACCATTGTATTGGAAAATATATTCACGAGGGAGGTGGTCCTGACGACTACGTCCCTTCGGTCAACCTGTCCGCCGCTATGAGGGAACAGCCGCATCAAATCGCCGCCAGCACTCAAGAGCGATACGCACAACTCATCTACCGGGCGTGTATGCCATGACCCTGCAGGATATCTACCAGTGGTTCCGTGAGAATACTGGTTGAGCACGCCCCGCAGATTGCCCTTGGGCGGCTGACTGCTTCACCAGATATCGCCAAGAGACCGTTATTGGCTTCTAAGTGCCCCGGCGAAGCACTAGCAAGCTGCACGGTGTTGACATCTGTGGCAATCCTGATTACGAGTTGAACCGTCGTACCGGTCCCTGGGAAGCCACGGAAGCAATAAAGATTAAAGAATGGTAACTTGATAATAGAGAAAATCCTTTCGTCCTTTATCTTCTCACCGCCTACCCTATTGATCGTCACCGCCTGCCAGACTTATCCTCACTTCCCACTTCCAACCCCACTCACCGCCTGCCTCAATCAAAAAACCTAATCATCGTCATGACACTTCTTCTTCTTCTTCTTCCTTTCTTCCCTATCTTAGAATCTTGAGTCCTAGCAATACAATAGTTTGGCCTCACCAGCTTACTTGCGTGCGGTTCGTGACAGGACCTACCCTGTTATCTTTCCTATTCTGCCAGGCAACCGACGAGGATCAACGACGCCACCGCCATCCTACGCAGCCTCATCTACGTGCTCCTCGACCAGCAGCGGTCCCTTACCTCATGTGCGGAGAAAGTACGACTCTGCACACAAAGTACTCTTCGAAGATGCGAATCAATGGATTGTTTTATCCGAGATCGGCGAGACTCATCTCTTCGAGCGCGGTATACCCCAGAAGAGGACCAAAAACTTGTTCGTCTTAGAGAGGAAGAAGGGTTCTCGTGGAGCGAGATTGCCGAGGAATTCCCCGCGCGCTCAGAAAGAGGACTAAAACTACGATACTCTACTGTGCTTCGTCCTAGCGCCAGCCAGCAGAGAACTTCCACTCGCACCCGAAGCAGGAAAAAGGCACACCAAGAACGAGACGAGTCTCCGGGACCGCAAACATCTGATGATAATAACGACGAGTACAGCGACTCGGCCTCCTTCCACCGGCCCTGGTTCCCAAACGTCGACGCCAGGTTGGCCATGCTGGTCAGCGTCGAGGGATGCTCCTCTCCCAGCACCCTCTTTCTCGTCTCCATCACCTGTACCTCCAGCGACTCGGCCTCCTTCCACCGGCCCTGGTTCCCAAACGTCGACGCCAGGTTGCCCATGCTGGTCAGCGTCGAGGGATGCTCCTCTCCCAGCACCCTCGAACTCGTCTCCACCACCTGCACAAACAGCGACTCGGCCTCCTTCCATCGGCCCTGGTCCTTTTGGACCAAAGCAAACAGTGATATAGTCTCCAGAGTCGCCATATCCTCTCTTCCTAGCTCCTTCTCGCGAGCCTTCCTTGCTTTGCTTAGCATCTTCTCGGCAATATCGTACCTCCCTTGCGACCATGTGTACTATCCTCCGTTATGCAGAAAGGCTGCCAAAGTTTGAGCCGTCTCTGCACTGGGTTGATAACTAAGTACCACTTGAACGTATGCAAAAAGAATTCGACACGTCACCCAGTTTTCATACTCTCCTATGGGGAATGAGGCTGCTATTCGCTCGATGAACTGATCTTGGAATATCTCCTGCCGCTCAAATACTTCGAGCCACTTCCTTGTCGATAATTGCACAAGCCCGTGTATCTCAAACTCGTCCCCTGTCTCGGCTACAGCAATAAGGCAGTAATCCCTTAGCATTGCCATATCGTCTTCAAATCTACCGTCTATATCGCCGTCTAAATTATCGTCTAAATTGTCGTCTGAACCTGTACTATCATCCTCACGATCTGCAGTGGTATCACCGTCGTTGGATTCCTCGTCTACCGCCTTGTTCAGACCTCTATCTCGAGCCATGTTGGTGGTTTTGGAAGGCTCGAGAACACACTCCGGGATACCTTGGCGGTCAAAAAAGCTCATAAGCGACAAGAGGTCCGCCGCTGAGGGCCCCTTGGTCCGGATGTGCTCAAATGATATCTGCCATGTAGTGAGAATCGCGTTCGATGCACCTCCATCCCGCCGCAGATCGCCGGCATCGTATTGCAACAACTTGCTCCTCCTGCGCTCACTCTTACGGAACTCGGACAGATATTTCTCAGGCGAGCTCCATGGTGCCCTTGCCTGGATGTACGCGGCAGCCTGGCTGATGGCTAGCGGAACCAGGTCGAGCGCTTGTACGAGGTCGGTCGCTACATCCATGTCCGGAAGCGGTCCCAACTTCTTCTCTAGGAGTGTAAAGGACATCCGTCTGCGCCATCGGTCCAATTTCGATTATATTCTGGCGGCGTCCAGTGAGCCTGAAAGCCAAGTCCTTATTGCGCGTTGTCACGGCGATCGATCCGTTTCGACACTGTAGTAGGTATGCTGCAAATGGCCGCTCGTTGTCTGCACCGCCGTTCCTCGGATCAACACCGCTCGCCTGGTTGTAGAATACGTCGCGGTCGTCGGCGCTGTCGAGGATCAATACCCATCTGGCGTTTCGTTCGTTGGACAGCCAGCCATGTATAAGTTGTGGGATGTCGGCTTTGTGTTGGTTCCGGCCAGGCAGCTTGACCGCGTCAGCAATCGTCCTGAAGCCCTCCTCAACGCGTGCCTGTGTGCCGGCGTGCACCCAGAACACCCCTTCTCGTGCCCTTTAAATGAAGCCGCCTGCAGTGCATTGCCGTATTATCCGCCTTGTGCATTCACCTCAACGCCCTTCTCCAGCAGCATCTGAACAACCTTCTCGTGTCCTCTAAATGAAGCCTCCTGCAGTGCATTGCCGTAATCTCCGCCTTGCGCATTCACCTCAGCGCCCTTCTCCAGCAGCATCTGAACAACCTTCTCGTGTCCTTTAAATGAAGCCGCCTGCAGTGCATTGCCATAATGCCCGCCTTGTGCGTTCACCTCAGCGCCCTTATCCAGCAGCATCTGAACAACCTCCTCGTGCCCTTTAGATGAAGCCGCCTGCAGTGCGTTGCCGTAAACTCCGCTTTGTGCGTTCACCTCAGCGCCCTTCTCCAGCAGCATCTGAACAACCTTCTCGTGCCCTTCAGATGAAGCCGCCTGCAGTGCATTGCCATAATGTCCGCCTTGTGCGTTCACCTCAGCGCCCTTCTCCAGCAGCATCTGAACAACCTTCTTGTGCCCTTCAGATGAAGCCGCCTGCAGTGCATTGCCATAAACTCCGCCTTGTGCGTTCACCTCAGCGCCCTTGTCCAGCAGCATCTGAACAACCTCCTCGTGCCCTTCAGATGAAGCCGCCTGCAGTGCATTGTCATAATATCCGCCTTGTGCGTTCACCTCAGCGCCCTTGTCCAGCAGCATCTGAACAATCTTCCCGTGCCCTCCAGATGAAGCCGCCTGCAGTGCATTGCCATAATATCCGCCTTGTGCGTTCACCTCAGCGCCCTTGTCCAGCAGCATCTGAACGATCTTCCAGTGCCCTCCAGATGAAGCCGCCTGCAGTGCATTGCCGTAATCTCCGCCTTGTGCGTTCACCTCAGCGCCCTTGTCCAGCAGCATCTGAACCATCTCCTCGTGCCCTCCAGATGAAGCCGCCTGCAGTGCATTGCCGACGCCATACTCTCAACCGTATCCGGATGCTTCTCCCCGAGAACCTCCCGCCGCAGCTCCAGCACTTTGATCTTCATCGGCTCGGCCTCAGCATCCCGACCCTGCTGATGGTATGTCGCTACGAGGTCCGCCATACTCCGAATCGTATACGGATGCTTCTCCCCGAGAACCTCACGCCGCAGCTCCAGCACCTTGATGTATATCGGCTCAGCCTCAGCATACCGACCCTGCTGATGGTATGTCGTTGCGAGGGACGCCATACTCCGAATCGTATACGGATGCTTCTCCCCGAGAACCGCCCGCCGCAGCTCATACGCCCTCTGATCTACCGGCTCCATCTCCCTCCATCTACCACGGTCGTATAAATAGTGTGAAACCCGAGTCAAGAGATCAGACACTTCCACCTTCCGATTGCAAACCTCTGCCCACTCACCCACCTGTACCGCGTGCGCGATGTACCTCTCGCACTCTGCCCATGTTTCTCGCTTGCGCTCGGGAAAACAGCTTTGCCATGATCTGGAGTGCCGCACCCGAGAAATGTATTTCGTTCTCTGGATTCCTTACACCAAGTCCATACCGCGTCGCCTCCTGCACAAGCTTATGCATCTCGTAGCTCCGCGTGTCGTCCACTCCCCTGAGAAATCCAAGGAACGAAAACTCCTTCAGCCGAATAACGGCTTTTACCACCCGATCCTTATTCTGGCTAGAATCTCCCACCCCGCCCTCGTCGCCAAATAGACCAGCTGCTGTCATGATCTCGAACGGGATGTCCTGGTTGTTGACGTAGGCAATAATGTGCATGATTCTGTATGCCATCTTGTTTTCCCGTCGGATGTGTTCGATGGAAATGTTCCACGTCTCCAAAACGTTGTTGGGAACATTGGGCCGTCGGTGGCGATCAAATTCTGTCTCCTTGAGCGTCTGCCATCGTTGTTTTCCCTCTGCGAGCTTTGACAAGTACTCTGTAATCGGCGTTGACGTTCTCCGTAAGTATGCGCCAGCCTGCGAGATGGCAAGGGGAAGCCACTGCAGCTCTTGGAGTAGTTTCTCACCGTCGACGGCCTCCTTGCTGGCGACCTCTTCGTTTCTTGACGTCCCAAGTAGTATTTTCGCCTCGCCGGGACTCATCGGGCCAACCTGGATCCCGCGTCGCGAGCCCACCAGAGTGCCAACGATGCGCTCGTCGCGGCTTGTCCAGAGCACCGTCCCAGTACCACTACTGGGGACGTAGTTGTATAAGCTCATCAATTCCTCTGGCCGGCCAGATGATGTGTTGTGGGATGGCAGGCCGACGCCAAACAGTGCCAAGTCGTCGGCGTTGTCGAGGACGAGCAGCCATGGGGGCCCGCTCTCGATCCGCTCGCGTACAGCCGTCAGAGGTTTCTCGCCGTCGAGATTAGCGAGTCCTAGCCTCCTTGCGATCGACTTGTAGTCCTGAGCGAAGGTCGTCTCGTTGTCGGCGTGCACCCAAAAGACAGAGCATGCGGGATCGCGGCATCGGTTGTAGGCGTATTCAAGCGCTACCTGGGTTTTCCTTCACAGTTATTAGTCCAAGCAAGCACGTTACCGCGAGAGTACGAATAGCTTACCCGGAACCGCCGAGGCCGTAGAGGCGGCGCTCTGGTAGTTGGATTTCGGCGGTAAGAGGGCATCGAGCTGGGCGGAGATGTGGGTGCGATCGACTATGTCCTCGTTACGGGGGAGGGGGATTACACGACTGCCTTTGGAGCTGGCTGCTGATTCCGTGGACTGTCAGATACGAAGCCTTCTTAGGCTGACCGAGTACTAACCCTCTGCAGAAACGCGATTGATATTGTTGACTATTTACTCCCAAGGTCAGAGTTCCGCTCAACGTCTCAAGGAGTAATCTATACCCTTTCACCTAGTCGACTCTTTGGACGGGATCATACCAATGTTCATAACCCCGCCAGACTCATAGCTGCTGCCCTCAATATTCTTCTGCGACCCCCCGAAGTTGGCGAAAATCCGATTCCCGTCTCCGGACTGGTTGGCTGTGCCGGGCTGCCCCTCCATATCCAAGTCGCGCGAAGGCAAGGGGTCCATGCCGTGTTGCCCTACGATCAGACTGTCGATTGTGGGGTTCGTGGCTTAACTTATCGCTGATGTCTTGCAAAGTGTATACAAAGACCGAAATGGAGGTTGTCTCCACCGTCTAAAGATTATCGAGGAGGCAATTGCGGGGTAAGATATCACATTCGCAAGGAGCCCTTGCAGGTCATAATTGGCGCTCAGCCGAGGGTCGCAGGGCATCTCACAGCAAATCACTTCAAATAGCACGGCACCTCCGTTTATGCGCTCACCCCTGGCGACAGGTCGGAAAACGCACTGACCAAAGGAACTTGAGACCGCTTAAGGCGCTTCAGAAGAACACCAATCAATACGATCCACCTGTTGCTGCACAAGGCGGTACAGTCTCCCTTACATGGCTTAGATTCTTCAGCCCCCGAAAGGTCGCATATTCCGACCCCTCAGGTTCCCCATCCAATATTTTTAAGCACCATCCACACCATACAGGAGCAACTTTCGGAAAGCTAAACATCAGTTTCCTATCGGTAGAATATTAACCGCCGTGGCAATATGAAGCTAGGAATAATGGGGCGGTGGCAAAACAAAGGTTTTTTCTAGGAATAAAAATTATATATTTATATTTCTTATACATGTTATAACTCTCCCTGCAGGCTATTTTCAAGGCGTCCAGTAAGACAGAACTTTATCAAGCTATCCATCGTAGTACTGGAGTCTGAAAACTCTGGGAACATTATTGCATCCAACCGCAAACTCCTATATTAGTAAGCGAAGCTCGGCTGGCAAACGAGGAAAAAGGGTAAAGCTAGTGGGCTTACTGTCACGAACCGCACGCAAGTAGGCTGGTGAGGCCAAACCATTGTATTGCTAGCACTTAAGATTCTAAGATAAAGAAGAAAGGAAGAAGAAGAAGAAGTGCCATGACCATGGTTGGGTTTTTATCGCTCGGATGCCACTGGGTCTGTGGCGGTGGCATGGACCACATGCCGATGAGCCAATGCGTAGACCATCCGTCACATAGATCTTGGGTATATAGGAGAGCGGAGTAGGTAGGTCTAAAAGGGTTGCTCCTCCTGTGGTCGGCTGTCGTATTTATAGACTCTTATAAGCCGGACAATGCCCGCCTACAGAGACTTAGGTCGTTCAGACGGCTGGAGAAAGAATAAGGAGCCCACCCCAGTAGCGATAGAACGGCGGAAATGGGTGACGATAAGAGGAAGGAAATGGTGGCGGTTTTGAGAAGAATCGCGATTTTATTTTCAGAAAATTAAAACTCTCGGCGTTAATGCTAAGGTGGTGTGGCAAGAAACAACATGGGTATGTAGCCGGGTGCGGGTGAGTTTAGTATTGTTAAAAAGACGCCTTGGAGGCGGTCAAAATCGGAGGAAAATTTCCCTCGAAACGATATTACCACATTCTTCTGGCATCCCATTTTAGCAGACATCAAAAACGTCCAGACCGCGAACCGATGGATCTCTCTTGTTCCAAAGATGACTTGTCAAAGGCCATAACTCCAAAACGCCCTCTACTGACTTACGAGGAATCAGTATTAGGGAAGTCGTCACTACAACAGTGAATGAGGTTGGGAGCGGGGAGTAATGATAAGTCAGGCAGGCGGTGACGGGCAATAAGGCAGGCGGTGAGAACATGAAGGACCAGAGAATACAGTTCACTGCCTGCTACTGTAACATATCAATTCACACACTGTCGCTAACTGGGGCTCTTCCGAAACAGAAGTATTGTATTATATTCGTCTCGGATTCTAGCGAGCTCAGTCTGTAGGTACACTGATATGTCATGCTCGAACACAGGCTCGGGTATCTCATGGAGAAATGTACGTGTAGCGTAGGAGCAACTAGAAAACAGGATACAGAGATCGTCATCAGGCCAAGGGTGCCTTTCATCACTGCCATGTTGCACCACTATCAGGGATTCAAGCAAATTCGCCCAGGGAGGCAGACCTATCTTCTGGCGACGATGGCGATCAGTGTTTCTACCGGATCGGATCGTCATTCGGTGCCGGCGGCGGCTCAGAGCAATGGGAAGACAAGATCCTGCGACTCTGCATCCCGCTGTTCGAGGATCGACATAGAATGCGAATGACGCCCAAACATAAACAAGCGCTTCTCGACGAATTCAATCGAGCCAAGCCGACGGTCGACATTGGACTAAGTGCCAACAACGATGATGAGTGAGTTAGGGGATCGGGCCTCGATAGGATTCCAGAGAACGTAGAGAACTTGAGTAACAATGAGAGATGAAAGTTGGGATAGGAATGCAGACCCCAGCCGCACAAGAAGGCTTGATGTTTGGTGTCCTTCATTAAACTACGGGCCAAACCAATGGCGATATGCCGTATGAGTTCACGAATAACTGAATGTTGTTCGCGAATTTCCTAGTGCCAAGCCTTCCCAGTGCTGAGTGCTCCACACATCCACTCTTCCAGCCATTCTAGGACCTTCAAAACGCTATCCAGCTCGTCAAGGATGGCCTCAGTTACCGGAAGGCCGCCGACATATATGGAATTCCTCCTACTACCCTCCGCATGCGTTGCAAGAATCAACAGAGCCGTAAGGAGACATTTGCTCCTTACCAGAGAATCTCCCCAGCCCAGGAAGAAGCCCTGGCCAGTTGGATCCGAGTTCAGGCGGCTCTGGGCTTCCCTGTTACCCATCAACAAATCCGGCATTTGGCCCAGAAGCTGAGCGACATCCTTGGCAACACATGAAGAGTTGGAAAACGCTGGGTGAAGGGTTTTCTGAACAGAAACGACTGTGTGGCCACCCAGAGGGCCAAACGGGTTGACTCTTCGAGGATTAATAGTGCCACAAAGGAAGCTATCGCAGGTTTCTACCACCGATTCGAGATTCCGGAGATCAAAGCCATCAAGCCGAAGTACAAGTACAAAAAAGATGAGATGGGGCTTATGGAGGGTCAGGGTAGGAATGGATTGGTCGTCGGTTGCGCCGAATATAAGGGGGTGATCAAGCGGAGCCCTGGATCGCGCATTTGGACGACTTTTATCGAGTGTATCAATACCATCGGCGAGTGCCTTCCTCCGCTTGTTATTTTCAAGGGCAAGTCGGTTCCGTCAAGAATGGAGCTATGGCTGCTGCGTAGCGCCCATAATGACGACGTGTAGGCCTCCCGGCTGTGTAGCGGCTTTGGCTGTTTAGCTTTTGGCCCTCGTGGAGTTGGTTATGATATATCTTAAAATATAGCTATATTAGTGCCTTGTTATCAATTTAAGGGGCGTACGCCAATCTCGTTAAGGTTGACAATGTCTCAATCATGGTGTGTCGAAGAAATTTGCTGTCCATTGTTTCTAGGGACGTGGTGGGTGAGGGGTATCTGGTCAACTTTTGCAAAACTTTTAACCGCCTCGAACCGGATCAACGCATCGATACCAGTTTAAACCCCGGCTCCAAGAGCCGTTTCTGGATGCAAAGTGAGGGCCCGGCTCTAGGAACCGAATACTCCTCTAAGTTTCTCGTTTTTTGGGAAGAAAACTTGGTGTTCGTGGAGCACAATTTATTACTCCCCCAGCAGAGCCAAGAGAAGCGCTCAAAATTTCTTGGTCACTGCCAGTTCTGCGGATGTTTGGCCGCCATCGGGCCGCGATGCCGACCTCAGCGACTTGGTGGCGCAAGGCTGCCGCAACGCCGCAAGGTATACCTCGCAATATCCTCGCGTTCGTGCTATACGGTATATATATAGAATATCCCCAGATATGCCTCGCCAAACTCTTCAAATTTAGTGGCAAGAATTCAAGGACTATATTAGCTCTGGCTACCTTAGTCATCTCAAAGAGGCGATGACCGTTCAGCTGATGGCTTGACGAGTCCTCTTTGGTGTCTAAATACAAAAAGTAAATGCCTCCCAAGACCGTTAAGAAATCTATGTTGGTGATAATTTTCTGGTGTTTTGTGTTTTCCTTCATCCGTTCTTGAGCCAGTCGATCCTTTTGGCAACCATGCCCAGTTGCTTAACAAATCGTTGATGTTTCTGGATCTCCAGCGGTTTGGTCAATCCATCGGCCGTCATCTGATCGCCACCAAGATGCTGTAGGTTGATGATCCCTTTTCTGACTTGGTCAATGATGTATTTGTACCGCACATCAATGTTTCGAGTCCTCGCTCCATTCAGTGGGTTCAGTACGTTCAGTCTGGCGTTGTCACTGTCAGTGTACAATAGAAGCGGCTTTGGTTGCTCCATTCCGTATTCCTTCATGAGCTGATTTATCCATATCAGGGATTGCGCAGCTGGCGTCAAGTTAGTGAACTCCGCTTCCGTGGTGCTTACTGCCGTGAAAGTCTGCTTCTTTGACTTCCAAAATACAGGGCCGCCAGCCAGGAACACGATGTGACCGCCAATCGAATACCGTGTCAGCAGATCGTTGGCATAAGAGGCATCTGCGTACGCGACCAGCCCCATGTTTCCTGGTGTTCTGTCACCCCCGTAGATGAGTCCCAACGACTTTGTTGCCTTCAGATACCTGAACAAGTGCTGAAGGAGCTCTAGATGTTCGTTCGAGGGCTTGCTGTTGGCCTCTGAGAGTCTCGAAACCGTGTATGTGATGTCCGGTCTTGTGCCGCAAGACAAGTAATTGCAGGAGCCGGTTTTCTTGATGTAGCTCTTCTGTTCATCCATTCTTGGCTCCCAATCTTTGGGGAGCTCAAGTCCTCTCCTCCACGGGGTTTTAACTGGATTGTTATCAGCAAGTTCATACTTTTCAAGGATCTTGTCGACAAAAGCTTCTTGGGAGATGAAAATAGTCTTCTTTTCGAGGTCTCGGACAATGTCGAATCCGAGGAATCGTCTCGGCTCCCCAATCTCTTTGAGTTCGTAGTGTTTGGCTAGCCCGTCACGTAGTTCATCGATGTATTTGTCGTCACTGGAAGCGGCTATGAAGTCGTCAACGTAAAGGATAACAACAGTGCCGTTAGTTTTGTGCTTGAAGAGGCACGTATCGGTGCCAAAGGGGATAAAGCCCAGTTCTTCCATGACTGGTAGAATACTCATGAACCAGTATAATGGACTTCGTCGCAAACCGTAGAGTGCCTTGCGTAATCTGAGGACTTTTCCTCGGACCGTTTTCAAGCCATATGGTTGCACCATATAGTAATCGTGCCCTGGTGGGATCCAGGCGTTGAGGAACGCTGTTTTGAAGTCGAATTGGCGCCATTTGTAGCCGGGGAGGATCTTCATGCCTTCCAGCTTGTCGACTAGCTCGAACGTTTCGCGGTCGACCAGGCTATCGTATTGTCCTTTCATCGCAGGGAGCCAGTAAGTGTTGTAGTTGTCGCGTTTCTTGGCTTGGTTGAAGCTTTTGGGGACTGTGGTGCCTACCGTAGCTAGGATGTGATCAACTTGGAATGACGTCAGCGCATATGACATCTCCTCTTCTTCTTCCTCGTCCACCAAGTGGTTGACCAGCAGATGGTCTGGCCTTGGGATCGTTCCCTCGTGGAGCTTCTTGTAGTAGCCTTCTGTAGTTGATTTTGCTCTTCTCGGGCGTAGTCGCGGCGGTTCCGCCGTTGGTGACGGTGGTTGCGGGGTCGGTGCTGCAGGCGTTGGTGCTGCAGGCGTCGGTGGCGCCGAAGATGATCGTGGTGCTAGTGGTAGCAATTGCGGTGACTGATTCGTTGTTTGTTGTCGCGTAGACTCAGGCGATTGTACCATCGGTGAGCTCTGTGGTGACGGGGTTCTTCTTCTGTCTCGTTGAAGGAAGCGTTCACCACCGTAAGAGGGTGGAAGTGGCGCCTCTTCTTCCCAGTTCGGCCATGTCGTCTTCGTCTACAAGGTCCTCGTCATCTGAGTCTTCTTTCTCTTGATCTGATTCGTCCGGCGCAAGCTGTGGATCGCTGCTTGGTATGTCGTCCCAGGGGTTTCGGTATTCTGTTGTTTTTGGTGGTGATCGTTGTTGCTGACTAGATTTCTTGGTTAGATTAATCCCCGCAGTACGGAGGTTGCATTGTTGATGCGCGAGTCAGCGGCTTGACAGAAGAAGTACGCCAAATTACCACCGTTTACAGTAATAGGCCGCTCTAGCTCGTTGATGATGCCGCATAGTAACATGGTCTTGCCTTTGCCGGGGTCACCTTTGATCCAGAGTAGGCGGCTCTCCGCTAGTTGGCGCCATCGGTTGAAGTCGGGGTTGTCGAAGACCCAGCGGTAAGCCGCAGAGCTGTATCGGATAGAGGCCTTGGACGGTAGTTCAACGGCAATGAGATGTCCGTTCTGCAAAGAGCTCGAGATCGATACATTCATTTCACGCAAGAATGACCTCACGCAGCATTTTCGAAAATTCCACAAAAGCTGTTTTTGCCACTTTTAGCCTGCCCTAAATCGGGTTGCGGTATGAAATTTGACTCGGCGGACTTCTATAAGCAGCTCTTGGAGCAACGCAAATAATAGAGGAGCCATTATTACTGCCAAAACTGTGGCATATATATATATATGCCAGTGTGCAGCTACCTACGCATTGGCGAATTCAACATCATTAATTCACCTAAAATGTTTCCAACTCAAATTAACGAGGAACTCCTAGTCTATAAAACAACTCTACGTCTGATCTCTGGGCTGTTTGGCGCTAGGGGCGTCTCAATACCGGCAAGTCTTGTAGAGATAAGCTCGCGGGTAAAGCTGAATTTCTCCCGCTTCTTCGACAACTATGTGGCTGCGGCGGCCATCATTACTTTATACTCTCTGCTTACCAACTGGGATCTTTTACTTGATATGGTCTTTATTGCTACCGGAGATCTACTTATCAGGAAATTAAATGGGGGCTGTATCACATTTGGTGAGCGGAAATTGACCACTTCGCAACTCTATACACTCTTATACGTGACGGCACTTCTGGTGATGCTTAGGTATCTGATTTCAATTATTGGTACCACTGGATTGCTGGTCCTCAGCCATGCCTTGTTGATAGACAACTCTGTCTAGGAAAATTAGATTATTACGAGTCGTGACAAAGTGTTGGTTGCACTGGTGATCAATATCAACAGAGTCCTCCTGGGCTCTGGTGAATCTGATCGTTAGTAGTGCATGTGTATTCTTCAATCTAGTGTGTCTATGGACCTGCTATCTACTGGCCTACATATAGTAGGCCATCGGTGCTGCACACTGCTGTTGACCAGCAGTGCAGCACCGATGTCATCATGACTGCAGTGGCTCACCCACGCTGCATAGCCAAAGCAAGGAAAACAACCAACATCCCACTGTTGGTCCCTATGCTATGTGGTGTAGCGCAGGTCGTTGTGATAGGTAGAGTGTGGTGGGGGTTGTGGTGTTGCGTTTGTTCCCACACAAAGACATAAAGCCGTACATAATATATTATTCATACACCGCTGTGCCCTTAGGCGCGTCGGACCTTCAAACTATTTACTGTACCGGAAAACCGCGTCCTTACGGGTGAAAAACCGGTACCAACACTTGAAGAAACATGTCAGTACAAGGGGAGCACTGGCACTGTCACGGTCTGGCTGGGATACGGCAGAACTCATCTCTTTAGGCACTATGGACGAAGATTCTGGACTAAAGAGAGAAGAGAAAGAAAGGAAGAATGTGCTGTGTGGTCGTGGCACTTTATAAACTTTATAACCGAGGTAGGATCCACTTTGCATCTCGACGGCATCATCCGTCACACTTCCCCCTTCCAAACGTCAACGCCAGATTATTCATGCTGTTGCACTTTCCACTCGCTCTTGCAGGACTGGCCGATGCAGTGGACGCAATGCATAACTTCAAGTCAGAAGCGCTTGACGTCAGCCTCTCTGGGTGCCATCACGACCTTGCGCCTCGAAACGTCTTTGATCCATGGGAAGACCATCTTACTCGCTGACTTGGGACTCTCGAGTTTCCAACTTACCGAGGATAGCTCTTCGACCGCCTTTATTGGGGTCGATGACTTCTATGTTGCCCCCGAGTTTCAAACTTTCCGCGACGGTCACGTTCAAGCCCGCCGCGCGAGCGATATATGGTCCTTCGGATGTATCATCGCAGAAGTGTTGACCTACATGGTGAAGGGTTCGGGTGGAGTCAAGAAATTTTGCGATAAGAGACAGTTCGAGTGGGTTCCTGGTACCTGGTGGAATCGCTTCCATCGAGGACCTACAACGCCGAGTCCTGAGGTTACGACCTGGTTGAGCGAGTTACAGGCAAACGGAGAGCCATATCGCGTGCGGATGGTTGGCGTGATTCAAAAGATGCTTTCACTTGATCCGAAGGAACGACCTCGCTCCGCACAGGTGAAGAAGTCCCTTCGTGGCATATCTATCCTATCTCTTGCAAAGCTTGTAGGCCACGACCTGGAAACTGCATATAAAGATGATCAGTGCATCGACCTTCTACTCGGCAACAAGCGCTTCCGAAGCTGGCTCTCTGCCTTCAAACGTACTTTTCTTTCCACCAAAGGGGGCTGAGAAAGCTAAATGGGCCAAAGAACCACGAATCTTGGGCTTCACTGGTAGTCGAGAGAACCAGCTCGATTCACATACCCATGGACCAGACATTGACAGCGAGCTCCAGAGCTATCAACATTTTTGACCAGGGTGTTACTCCCCGAGATAGTGGATATTATATAGAAACTATCTGGGACTTTGAACTTGTTCTCAAGCGACTGAGATAGCGCAGGTAATAATTTAATAGATTTATTGCAGGTGCTATTCAAGCTTGAAGGATCTAAGGCAACAGTAATCTTGATTTGAGGGCCATTGAGTTGAATTAAACTGCGATCAGTTAGTGCCAAAGTCAAATCGCACCTAGTATGACCGGGCCGAAAATAACCTTCCCCCTTCAAGTATCCAGATTCAGCTGTGAGTGTAATTTGTCGCTTAGCCTGTCTAGCTTGGCACACTTACGCAGGCGCACGAACTGGATTTTAATAGCCTATAGACAAAAAGATACCTCGTCCTCTTCGTCCTCCTCCTCCTCGCCATCCATTTCCAGGTCAGAGTTTTCCTCTTCCAAGCCCTCTAATTCCTCATCATCGATGAAAAATATATCTCGCAAGCGTGCGACAAGTAGTGCGACGTTGGCCCGGGCCACCTGTTAACCGGACGAAAAACGTTGGCAGAAGATTGAGAATTGAAGCAATTCAGGGGTTCCCCGCACGCTTGCAGCGTAATCTATGACAGGAGCGACTGTTGCCGTGAACAACTGCCTCGCTGTCCGTGGCGAGAGTATTTTCAGTCTCCTTAAAGCTAAGGCCGTCGCAAGACCCTTGGCTGCTGTTACAGGAGACAAGCGTGGAGTGGCCCGCAATATCGGAGAGGTGGGAAAGCTGTGGTATAACTCTGCTATTGGAAAGTACAGGAAGATATGAAAAGAACACAGCCACTGCGTTTCCTGCTGCGTTTTTGGAAGGGGGTTGTGACGGATGGTCTACCGATTAGCTCATCGGCATGTGGTCCATGCCACCGGCACAGACCCACTGGCATCCGAGGGATAAAAACCTAATCATGGTGTATCGCTAACATATTTCCATCCCTTGATATCAAGATCAGCGATCTTATGACTTGATGATGTTGACCATCACCTTGAAGACCCGCTGCTGTCCCTTTCTCTCTCCGGGCCAATGACCAGTATGTAGCCCTCCCAGGCCCAATTGATTGCGGTCAGGATACAGCTAGTCACCTTGTACCGGATATATACCATTGCTTTTGGAAATAAACCCCAGCAGAGGTGAAATGTGCCATCTAACCAAGCGTGCGGATATAACGAATTCATCATCAACTCAACGAGAATAATAGTGGCTACTAGACGACCATCCTCATCAGGCGGGAAATTAACTGGGTCGCGATTTGCCATCTCAATCCGCTAGTGCGTGAGCTAGACAAGGGAAGATTACCGGAGGTGTCTGTCGTGATCGGACGGGTTCCCGTGAATAGTGGGAGGGTTTTGATGGTTCAGTGCAAACAGGGAATCCGGGTGGTCTCTGTGGCGACGTGCATCGACAGGCGCTTTACCCGTCTCCCAACAATGGTTGAACCAATTTTGGGCCGCCGTCTCGCGTTCGTCACGACGTAGTCGATCCAGCTGGCGGCATATCAAACCCAAAGCGATGCCTTGTTTCCGATTCAGCCCTGACCATACCAGACGGTGGGTTGTTGTCCCCGGACATGGCTGCCCATTGCCTTGCGTCGCGTTTCACGTCCTCTGCAGACCGGCGGAGCAGCTGGATATTGTCGACATAGTTTAAGGCTCTTTTCCCTTGCCAGATGTCGTTGTCGTGGCCCGTTATCGTAACCTGCCTTTCACTCCTGTTCAACGTACATGGCGAAGCAACACTCCGGTGGATTTGACTGTCTCTCACTCACTCACTGCTCCTTGGAAGCCAAGCAAGTTCCATTTCGGCGATTCCATCGCCTGGATTTCCAATTATTGCCACAGTTGCTGAGCAATATCAGGAGTGCTCATGGGTGGGTAATTCCTCCCCTGACTCAAGCGTGCTCGTTGCTAGATAGTAATCCGGAAGTGCGGTGTTTAGTAGTTTGACCGGTGTCTTCATTGCTGTCTTGTAGCTGGGGACTTTCTGTAGCTCGTTGTCGGGCTTGTTACATGCCAATAATCGATCGCTGTTCGGTCTGGTAGGCGAGTTCCGAGGGTTGTTCAGTCTGAAAAACGTCACTGGCCCGTAGAACTGGTCTGGAACATGCTCGCCATAGGCTGGTGGTGTGATTGTGGCTACTTCTTCTGCTGCCTCGTAGGGCATTTGCCGCACGAGGTTACCTCCTTCGTCTACAGTAATGTTAGGCGAGATGAATATTGTCATCGGGAGTGTCGCACGTAGTTCGGAAATGTGTCCATCGGGATTCTTGATCGTTATTACAAGCCTCAGCTCGTGTCGAATCCTTATCCCCTTGGCGTTTATATTCTGAAGACACTTTACCAGCCTCCTCGGCAACCTCTGCATGTTCTGCATCAAGTAGGAACCCATTTCTGGCTTTGGAAAATCTTATTTATCCTTGCAAGTTTCTGCAGCCATTTTTGGCTGAGTCTTTGCCTCCAGAACTCCTAGATTGAGGAATGGCACGTAACGCTAGACAGTATCAGAGGAAACCCCGGAACCGATATGTCAAAATCGTTGGAGGGCGAAGGAAAAGGGCTGAGACAACGAAACAACAAAGCTCTCTTTTCCAGAGGAGCAAGAAGTCAATACTGGCAGAAGGGGGAAAACAGAATGACAACAAAAGAGCAAAGCAAAGAAACAGAAGCAACTCTCTCAGTCCGTATGTGTATATCATATCTGAACTTCCACTACTTCGACTTCCCCTTCTTCAAGTTCTTGCAATTCTTCAAATGCCGGGCGACGTTATCGCCCCGTCCTTTATACGCGCAGTGGGGGCATACTTTCTCGTCCTTCTTGACTTTCTGCTCCCTCGCCGTGGTGGAATGATGCGTCCACATGTGCCTGTTTAGATCTTTCTTCTCTGCCCCGCCGGACCATTCGCAACCGGGAACCCCGATGGCATCATCCGTCACAGCAAGCATAGAGGTAGCCAAAACTACCATTGCTTCCTAGTTCGTGGTAATTCCGGAGTTCTCCAAAGCAAATATATTCCTGTCATTGCTCTAGGCTAGAGGGTAGGTTTCGTGGGCAGTCTTGGGGAGTGGGGCACGAAGCTAGAAAACTTGTTCGATCAAGGACAAGAGTATCCATTTAACACTGAACAACTGTAAATATGGATTTGCATTTTCGGAGATCGAAATAGCGATAGTTCAATCGCTAACCCAGAAGAGGAAGAAAAGGTGAAGGAAACTAGCTAGGCAAGAGGCATCGTAGCTAAGCACCACTCTCACAACGTGGTGGTCCAGGCGCTGTTGGCCAACAAAACATCTTCTTTTCTCACAAATCGGTGCTCAGTCAACCATGTACATTTCCAAGTCTCCAGCCAGCCAACTTCTTTTAGTGGCGTGATTTGAATAGGCAGAGCAGTTTTACTCCAACGAGGGTGACAGAAAAATCCGAACCGCAATATAGATAACCACATTAATCGATGAAAAAAAGCCAGAATTTTCTATTAAGAATATAGGGAAAAGGTATTAATCGAAAGCCCTTCTTCTACATTATAACTCAATTAGTTTAAAGTTATTAAAGACTAATTTGGCAAAGAGAAAACTGAAGACCGAATATGTATTCTCTCCCCTCGTGGCCCGGATCCGCACCGAACTGCGTCGGCCGCTGTGGTGGATCAGTTGGTGGGCAAGAAGCTATCGTTCCGATCGAAAGTCTTACCGCAGCCCGTGATAGTACCTGAACTTGTTAATCCGTATGGTGCTGTTGGCTATCTCTCCGAAGGTATGTAGCAGCTTTGCCGAGGATAATTGCCTCTTTTCCAGTGGGGGTGTGTCACTGGTGTATGTGGTGGATGGAAGAGCGATCGAAACTTAGTGGGTGCTGGACTCAGATATGCGGCTCCGATTGCGGGAACGAAGCGCTACACGGACCTTGCACGCGTTCCATCCTGGGGTACCCACAACGCGACCGCCTCTGTTTTCTCAGGCAACAGGAGGGGGCTGGCCATTGAGCCCCTGACCCATTTGCCAGTGAGCCCGTCTAATGTGCCCTTCTAGGACATATACTGGGTCACTTGACTCGAGTTTCTTGTCCTTCGTGTTGCTAGGATTGATATGGTGGATACCGATGCCCCAGGAGGCTTTTCCGGATTCCGCGGCGATGAACTAGTCCAAAATCGGTTCAACATTGCGCTGGGGAGTCAGGTTTCGTCTCCAATATTAGCTCCAGATAAACTATCTTCTTGGTATTGATTATACCCGTCCGCCCTTACAGCGTTACAGCGTTACAGTATTACGCGTAATTGATTATATATGTCCTGTGGCCGTTCAATTTCTTTTCCTCAGAGAGCAGATGGGTCCTCACAAAAAGCATTTCACTTCGATTCGCAATTATGATCTCCCGCATATTGCATTACTCTATAGACCCATACGAGGTCGACCGCAATCTGGTAGAGTAGCTCTCACTGGGGTTCCCATATCACGATTTTCGATCAAGATTCTTCGAGAGCCTACAATTGACGAGTTTTATTCCCTCACGGACGAAGATGTTACCGAGGATCAGCCAACGTTGTTAATATAAAGCCTAGGTCCCCATGTGGAGAGCTAGTATTGCCTATCTATTACTGCCCTAGCTCAAGCGGTAATACACGTACGACCAGCCCTAGCATGGCGCAAACAGCGCTGTAGAGACTGTGTCCCGACGTCCCGTTAGGCCTTACATCCCGTTAGGCCTTACAAGCCTGACACCTCCATTCCATAGTTCTCCTTAATTCATCGATGACACCTGCTCCCTGGCTCATCTTTATCCGGTCCCCTATATGCCCAGCATCACCTCTAGATTGGGACAACTCAGCACATGCGGCTTGATGGTCCCAAAACTCGACTATAGGCCCCTGATTCAGCAAATCCAGATCGAAAAACGATGGAGGAGGCGGGGGTGCTCCGTTGCTGACCAAATACGCTGCTTGTTGCTGCTGCTGCTGCTGTTGTGCCCCGGTGAATTGCGGTTGGACCCTCCACGGCGAGGCAAATGTTGGTAGTGATGAGGATGATATACTACCCGATGTTGATGGAGACGAGAATCCGTCTGATGGTGGGGTGCTGCTCATGTCAAAATCGAAGGATAGTTGAGACTCGCAGGGGTCATGGTCAGGGTGCTTGCTCTGCCTCTGGACTTGGTCCGAATATGTAGCGTTTGAACAGGGCAGAGAAAAGAATAAAAGGTTTACTCTATTGCCGGCTATAGACTCTTCTTACCCTCCAAAAACACCCCTTTAACTTCCAAGATCGATTCGGACAGCTTCTAGAAAAGCTCAGATATTTATCATGGCTTGATAGTGCTATGAAACTGTGTGCAAATCCGGTCTTTATTGGATATGACCTCGAGGCCCACTCCGTCAAGCGCCTCCGGGCAAACAACACCACCAACTTTGTCGAGGCGGCCGACGAAGAGGTCACACGGGCCGGTTACGTGGCGCAGAACAATTTAAATATCGCTGCGAATAAGGCACAACTAGCGACTTTGTTTCAGGTGATCGTGTAGAAGTAATTCCGTTGGCTTCTTCAGAGCCCAAGCCGTCATCACCACCAGGTGGGCAGTTGACCCAGAGTTGCCTCGGAAATTCAGGCGAGCCAGAATGTAACTCTGCCTAGCTAACAGCCTGACGTGCACAAGTTCGGCTTCTCGGAATCGACACCCCTTACTTGCTCGCCCAGGCTCGCTTGCGCCAGTGGCTGGGTGGCTTGGTCGGTGAAGAGTCTTCCTGGGTATGACCGCTCATATGAGACGTCCTCCCCCCCTACGTGACATAAACACTCGATTACTCGCTTAGCGTTCCAATTATGTATGTAAAAACATCTGACTATGCCTTGTATTTCTGCCTCGTAGCCGAAAGTTCTGGGGAAGTAATCCCTCGCCCTATACAATTAATGATGGTATTGCAATTGCGTGGACCCCACTGTAGCAGCATCAGTAGTTAATCCTCTTGCTAAGCCTTATTAGAAGCCTATGCACTGGTGGTTGACTCAGAGTGAGAGAACTCTCTAATCCTCACGCTCCTCCAAGTCCGCCTCTCTCGATTTACCAGTCTCGGTCTGTTATCCCTCCTGGGGTGAGCCCCTACTCAGGTAGGAAAAGGGTGGCTTCATGTGAGAGGTCAGTGACGACTCATCAAAATCTATCCGACTGAGCCACCCAACAGCGGCCGCCGGTGAGCCTAGGAGGGTGGATGGATATAAAGGTCTTGACTTACTTCACTCATGAGACCACGCCTGCTAACTGTTCTGCACCCGCACCTTATAGTTATACCCAAAATTCCTTTTCAGCTTCACAGGTTCCTATTAAAACACTTAACCCCACCAATCTCACAGACTGCTCCCACCTTCGCCCCTGAGAACGGCTATTTCTTTCCGCCAACATCTAACGTCTTCCACACTGGCTTTCGAGAGAGAGTCAGACCACGCCTCCCGCTCTCCAACTTATTCAGCACTATATCGACGCCACCCTCGGTCACCTCAGCATCCCAACTATCCTCTCAAGATGGACAGCTATGGTGGATCAAAGTCCCAGCAAAACTTCCCTCCGCTGAATAGTATGACGTCGTTCGGAATCCTCTCTTTGAACGACCCCAGCGGTATTACTATCAAGGCCGAAATCCAGGGAATCATCGACAAGGGATTCTTTCTTGCCGAGGACCACTGGACATGCTATCGACGCAACTATTTGTCTTGTGTCTGCTCCTTCTCTTTGAATCCCTCGCCATCCGCTTTTCCCAACGCACAGCTACAATTCATGCAGACTGGATCTCAACAGACTCTCCCTGTCTATGGATTCGCCATGTCCATTTCAGCCGTTGTGGCCGACAGTGACAACCACGCTATCGAGCTCGTACAACACACCCCAAAGAGAAATAAGGGACCTGTTGCTAAGCCCGAGAAAGTTCGTCTCTCACCAAAGGCACCCCAGCCAAGCCATCATCCTCTCAACAATAGCATATATGGAGCGGCCGATCCCGGTGTCGGAATGCTACGCGACAACTATCCAGCCCCACAGAACTCGGTTCCTACTGAACACGTGTTCGAGCGCATCCAGTTCAAACAAGCGACTGCGAACAATGGCAAGAGACGCGCCATGCAACAGTATTTTCATCTCCTCGTAGAACTCTGGGCCGATTGCGGCGGGCAGAACGGAGGTGATCAGTTCGTGAAGATTGCTTACAAGAAATCGGCCAGGATGATCGTACGCGGCCGTTCTCCTGGCCACTACCAGATCGAACGACGAGGTATCACAAGCAGTGGTCCTGGAGGCTCCGGCGAAGATAGTATTAGCGGAAGATATACCCAAGGAATGGTCGGTTCCTGCGATTACGGCCCGGGCTCATCGGCGATGACGCCCGGATGGACATACGATCCGAGGCCTAGCAACTATGGCGGCGGGTGGTATCATGGCCACAACCGAGGAATTAATCAGATGATGTTGCCCGAGGACGGAAGAGTGCTTTCTGCTTTCGACAAAACAAGTCGAGCTGTTTTCGATTACACGCAACAAGGTTGAAAGCAACCGGCGCTAGGAAGTGCTGCTGAAAGGGTGAGAAGCACGAAGAGTCGGGACAAATTTGCTCACAGTTTTTATAGAAGGCGCCGAGTGACACCGGTTCAAAGCATCCATCACTCCACTACGTAAATCCCTATCTTCTCAACCGCCTTTAAGACCACAGTTGAAAACCACCACAGCAGCCTTTTAACGACAAACACAACAAAAATCCAACAGTCCATCACCAGCAAAACAATGACAAACCTCACCCGCCTAACTGCCGTCCTGGCGAGCGTTGTTCCCGCTCTCGGCGCTGCTATCTCGGTCGATGGCCCTGCCGACCTACCCAAGATCAAGAGCATCACGTACTCCGGCAGCGGATGCATCAAAGACCCTGCATACTCTGGCAACCTGAACGACCCGACATTCACATACTCCAACTTTGCCGCCTCCTTCCCCGGAACCAGCCAGACTCTCAACTGCGAGGTGCACATCACCCTTACGGGCGGCACGCCTGGCTGGCAGTTTGCGCTTAGCAACAACTGGGTCAAGGTTCACGTCGTATTACCTCGCGGGGCTTGCCTGGACTATTATACCCAAGTGTTCTTCAGTCAGAATGCTGCCAAAACAGTAAGTTCTCTTCTTGAACAGCTCCAGCAGGACAGAGACTAATGTCGTGATAAACAGTCTACATCAAAGGCAAGCTACAACAACAACGGCGGCAGCACTGTCGACCAAACCGTCACACTTCGCAACAACCTCTCTGGGAACAAGGTCTGGTCCGGCTGCACCGGCGACCCGGGCATCTTGAACGTCAACTTCCGTGGCGCACTCAGCTCGGATACCAAGGCGTACTTTGAGGCCGTCACTGAGAACTGGGACATCGAGTGGAGGCGGTGCTAGATGTTGCAAGAGGAAAAACTGGTGTATGGGATTGGTAGTGAGACGGAGATGCATTTGTACTAATTGCTTTTCTTTTCTTTTCTTAGCCTTCGCAATTTGCGAGTTAGATATCCTTTACATACTTGATTCATATTCACATAGCCAAAAGGGAAAAAATCTCGGTAGAAGCCAGTAATAAAAGAGAAAGTTCCCCGTACGATATGACTGTGCATTGATACCTCGCTTGACGTTGACATCACAAGACGATCTTGAAATATCACACCTACTCATTGAGAATCGCCACATGGATCTGCAAAAGCGTACGACACAATTCACCAAGCAACATCACACCTATGCGAACCTTCTATACCATCAACGGTGTCGTTGGAAGAAATTCGTGCTTTTCTAGGCAACTGAGACGTCAAAAACACCGCTTTGTCCTCTCATGCCTAGGTACGTCTTGCGCATGAAACGGCAAACCAAGGCAACGGCAAAGGAACCCAGGTGGGATCATCAAACATAAGTTGTACTTTCGTACTAGAGTAAGTTGTGAATAGACACTACAACAAAAGTAAATACTATAAAGAAGAATATGCTCAAGAATGTAACAACCGGACCCCAAACCAGAAGCAGGGGTATCATGAGGCCAGACACGAGAAAAAAGAAGAAGAAAAAGACGTGATGAAGCTACACCATGTGTTCCGCACCGTTTTTGACGACCAACCTTGATGACCAGCCCATATCCCATAACGCCAACCCATTATCAGTATCCAAGAAAACAAACATTAACTCGTAGGGCATGACCGTACCGTATTGAAAGCCGAACCTAAAAAGCAAAGCGACATAAAGCATATTCGCATCATCAAAAGCCCATGATATCAACCCATCCTCCCACCAAAGGTACTGCTCGGCAAGCCGCCTGGCGGAATTCCATCGTCATCCAAGCCCTTCTCATCCTTCTCATAACCACCATCCACACTACTACTATCGGGCGGAACAGGACTACTCGAAACTAGGGTTCTTTTTCCGACGAGAGTACGGTCGCGACCTCACCCTCAACGCCGGGAGGGTGGGTATTCCGCGAGCCAGATAAGAAATACTATCGATCAGTCATCACTTTACAAGCGCACGTGAAGGCTGAAATAGTCATGATGGTTTGGGGGATGATGGTCAGATTTGATCATCATGGAGCGCGATCCTCAATCTAAGAAGAATGGCTATTCTTCCCGGTCATACCTTTGGGCTCTTGAGGAGGGATTGCTTCCGAACTACCGCCCCGGGCATTTTTTCCAGCAAGATAACGCGAAAATCCATGTTTCCAACGTCGTCAAGAGGTGGTACAGATCGGCCCACCGGAGGCCGGGCGGCCAGACGCAGCTGCCCAGAGTCGACCAATCACATATCCAGGATCAGCTACAGCAAGTAAAGTGCAGCTACTTATGTCGCATCTCGGCGCTAACGCACACCCCTGAACACTGCTTAAATTTCCGAGGGCCATTTTTCTTATTGGTTGATCTCCATTTTTCTCGGAAAATTGATAGGCTTCAGGTACAAGTACATGTTCATCGCCTGAGGTAAAAGGGCTCGAACGGGCAAATGTCCACACCGGATTTCTTATGCCCTTTTGGGAATCCACATCCCGGTTTTCCTTTTGGTCAGCTGGTGTGGCTTACTCTTGGAGGGTCCAATCTCGAGCCGACATGCAAGCCTTTCAGGCTGCTTAGGTAATCAAAGGACAGCAGGGCCTCGAGGGAACCCAGTGCCATGAAAATCCGGCTTTTACAGTAATGTGCGGTAACATAACAGACTGTTATCGATTTGTGATTGGACAGCACCGTAAACAGGAGCAGAAGGAATACATGACTTCCGTGATTCTTTCGTTCTTCAAAATCAAGCCAAGACAATAGAAGGACATCATGCTTTGCCAATCCGCGCACCATATACCTGGTGGTCTGATCCTGCTAGGCTTTTAGAATGAATCCCCGAGAGTCGATACTGTGAAGGAAAAGGGATGGCAAGAAGCAACCTTGACTCGGTACCACTTGACAACGCAAGCAATAACGATACTGCTATGGCAATTATCGGTGGTCAACTCGGTTTCAATCATCTCCATCGCCGCGCCCGCTGCGTTGGGCATATCATTAACCTGGTAGTAAAAGCTCCAAAGTGAAAGCTCCCCATGTCTCCGCGGTCGCTTCGAGCTGTCTGTGTATATTATTCTGAAGAATTCTACTTTCTGGTACCACATGACTTTCACCCATGGTATCAACGCCGTGACTGGGAGGGCGTTCCAGGAACCCCAGGAGACCCGGCTGATGGATGGCAAGCCCGATGTCTCGGAGGGGCTCTGCGGTAGCTGCAATAACTGGATCACGCAGGACAGCAAGAATGCCTGGATCAAGCATGCGAACATGGTATAAGAGCAGAGCAATCTTGTTTGTGTTCGTATACATGCTAACGATATTTAAATAGTGTCACAACTCGAAAAAGAGGCGGAAGGAGAGGAGAGCAGCCATATTGAAGCCAAAGCCAAAGCTGCCAACCCTTCTTCCGCGACGATGACGTCTCTTACTTCCAAATTCAAAATACAGCGTCAAGAACTTAACTGGCATTACACCATTGTGATGCTTATATTCTTCCTCCTTAATACCCTTTACTATACTTTCCAGGCATTGCAAGCATGGGGCAGTGTTACCAGATTTAAATACAAAGTCGATCGAATGAAGGAAAAGGACGGAAAGAGAACTATCCAAGCTGTTGGTGGCTTTCTGCTGTTATTGACGATCGCCGACGTTGTAATTATTTATTCGCACAAAATAAGGAACGTTAACCATCTCGTACCAACTGTTCCATCTTGTACTGTTATCAAGAGGAATTATTCGGCCGGCAAGCTCCTTAAACCTCTAGAAATGGCTCTTCAAATCCATGTTTTGTTGGTCCCGCAGCCGAATATGGAAGGATGGGCCTCTAAGAGCTTATCGCCGCAAGGAATGCCGAATTCTTCACTTTTTCATAACAGGAGCCGATTACGATGTTGCTATAACGCCTTTTGTGTATTGCTTCCTACAGTAGTGACCATCATCCATCGCCAAGTAAGCGCCAAATATTGCTTCTATTACCGATCTTGACAGCCAAGATTGCCACATTCTTCTGGCATTCCATTTTAGCAGACATCAAAAACGTCCAGACCGCGAACTGACTTCCGAGGAATCAGTGTTAGGGAAGTCGTCACTAACCCTATCGACTATTTATAAGGCCTTCCGTATCACATTATCCTCATCGAACCATCGTTGAACCACTATCCAAGTATTCTACAATGTACAACAACTTCAGTAATGGTGCACCGCAGAGTGGCCACCATGGCCGTTTTAGAGTTGGATCACGGATGTGCAGACTTATAGTGAAGTCATTGATGGTTATGATTCGACATCGGAACAGCTCGGTCTCAGAGTTATGGCCAAGGACGAAGTAGCGGCAAGTATGGTGGCATTCATGAAAGACTTTCAACTAGTTCTGAAGCGACTGAGATAGCGCAGGTAATAATCTAATAGATTCATTGCATTTTAGGTGCTATTTGGGCTTGAAGGATCTAAGGCAACAGTAATCTTGATTTAAGGGCCCTTGAGTTGAATTAAACTGCGATAAGTTAGTGCCGAAACTCGGAAACGTAACCAACGCTGACTGATTATGCGCGAGACGGCGCTAGGTTCCTGCAGATTGAGGGAGTCATGGAGAAAAAGAGTTTTGTGCACAGAATATCCAAAGGTATGGACACGCCGTCAAAACAAGAGGTGGACTGACTCTCGGTCCGACGAGCAGAATGTTAATACACGCAACCAACCCGAAGGCCGCTTGTGGAAAGCTGCAGCCGTGCACGGTAAGCCCGGGAGATCCACCCGTTCTAGCCCCCTACAGGTCCTTGCTTGATAGTCACAGCTGCATAACTTACCACATCGACTCTCAGCGGACTCGGTTACGACACTCGGAGTTCATCCCACTAACCCAAAGACCTCTTAGCTTGGACCCGACAGTCTGGTAATGCTCCTCCCTATGTGGAGAAGGTTGTTGGCGCTGGTCATGAATAAGCATGCATTCTGCAAAGACTTCTAAAGATCCCTTTCAGGCTCTGGTCATATTTCCGGTGCCACTTTCGGCTAGCGTAATACTCTGTTGCCCTGAGCTCCAGAAATGGCTTCAGCAATGTCGTTCAGTCATCTTAAACTCCAGAAACGACGCTTATAGCTCTTATATACCGTCTTGCTGCATAATATTGATGCTGAAGAAGTCGGTGTGTACTAAATGTGGCAAATAATCACGCAGCTACGCTCTATAACGTTTCTCGAAGTGTGAACTTGTATTTAGAAGCAGTCTAGTTATCTAGAAATTAAACATCTTGACAGGATTGCTATATGCTAATTCTATATATCTCGTAAAGAGGGTTAGAGTAGAGTAATAGCTCTATAATATGAGCCTCGATATCCCTAATAATCTAAGAGGGGAGGAATCTGCATATTATGCACTCATCAGCAACCCGTTCAAAATGGTCTTATAGAATCAAAAGAGATGTGAAAGAGTGTAAAGAACTCACACGAGGGATCTATTTGCAGGGTGAATGCGCTCCTGTGCCCATGTCAAACCCACTTGGCAAATAGCTGCTATAAGGCATAATGCCCTCCCCAGCTTGGGAGTATGGTTCGACAGCGTTGTTGAAGTACGTTATAGAAGGCTGGTTAATGGGCTCACTGGCCGTTACCGTGAAGTATTCTGGATACGCTTCTGTCGTCATGGGGCGGTATGGTTGGTGAACGGATCCGTGGGGTGCCATAATTATTTCCTCTGGCGGAGGCGGATACGAAGGATAGTATGATATGTGCTGCGGTGTATGTGACCTTTTCGGCTCATCATTGGACAGAAAGAAGAGATGTTCGTCGTCCTGTGATGGTGGTCTGTACCCGCCTCGGGCTAGCAGCTTTGGTGGCGAAGAGGGCGTCTGCTTTTGGGATTCAGCGGATGATTGACGCTTGCTGCTAGCCCTGGTACTAGGCTTCGTTGCTAGACTCGGCTTTCCATTGCCTGACGAGGAGTCTCCGTCTTTCCTCAGAACACTCTTCAATTTCTTGCCTGTTACAATGGAACGGTTTAGCTTCTCCTCTCACACGTCTCTTCCCCAATTTGACACTACATACGGTAGTTGCGCTGAGCAATGCGGTTCTGTCACAAATCAAGTAGGGAAAGATTGAGGCAATGCTGCAATTAGCCCACTATAATAGTAGAATTCTAGTGTAAGGAAGTAAAAAGGGTTAAGTTCGGCAATGGCCGCGAATCCAGTGGTTTTGAGCGCGTTGCGCCAAGACTGTGCCGTGTGGGCCCCGCGTTCCT